>SPJY01023417.1:2690535-2703063 GCA_005191435.1 Raddia distichophylla
GGGCGCGGGGCTGGGCGGCGACCCTGGAGAGGAGATCGCCGGGTTGGAGCTCTCACCTTTCCTTTCCGAGGCTCCCCTCCGCCGGCGGCGAGCAGAGGAGGGGGAAGGGGTCGAGCAAAGAAGAGTGGGGGGCACGGCGGGGACGGCGATTTATCGCGGGGTTCAAGCAATTGTTTTTTCGAAGCGGGAAGCCGGATCTGGACGCATGGAAAGGGGAGTCAACGCGGGAACAATTGATTGATCAATTGATCGAGCGCTCGGGGTTTCGGCGATTTGGGATTTTGTGGGGGGGCGAGAAGGGATCGGAGAGGATGCCGCCGCCGCCGGTGCCGGTGCCGGTGCGGAACGGGAAGGCGGGCGCGAGACCAGAGGGGTATAGGAATGGGGTTCCGCGCTCTGACCCGGCAGCCGTGCGAGCAGATCCCGAGGCTCGCTGCTCGTCGCGCGCGGCCGACCGGCGAGGCGGCCGCCGACGCCGACGCCGTCTTCCTCCCGTTTGCCCCCGCCGCTTCGAGCTTCCGACCGCGGCCGTCGGCACAGGCAAACCCGTCGGATTTGGCCCATTTATCCCTGGGCCACCTGTTAGACTAAGTGAATGCAGCCTCCGGCCCAGATTATTTTTGGGCTGAAAGGGAGTAGCCCTGAATTCCATTCTCATAGAATAAAAAGAATTGCAACTTCGTAGGAATAGTCTCCTCTTTTTTTTTCCGTCTCCTTTTTTTTTTCCCATCACCTGTTCAGCTGTTCTGACTCACCGGGACATCACAACCTGAAACTAAACAGAACAGAGATACAATGCCTTCCAAGATAACAAACATTTAAGGCCACATTCTTTATGGCAGTATTTGGAAATTAAATCAAATTATTTTAAAATTCGAGGACCATCGAAAAAGACCGAAAAGAATAAAAAACTATTAAAAATAGTTTTGATATATTTGAGAAAATCTAATAAAGCATCACATAAATGACTACAAAATGCTATAATGTATGACTTATAAAATAGCAAAATTTGAATAATATCATTTAATTTTATTTTTTTAACAAACATTTAATTTTATTTGAGCTGAGTAAAGAAGGCGCATCAAAAAATATATCCCAGTGATGTATGGTTTCTTGAGCACCATTCATCAGCTCGTGCCCTCGTCACTGTGCTTCCCACAGCCTCCGTCTTCAAGTTGTGGCCCAGTCGTCCTCACTCTTTTAGGTTGCCATCCCAACTTTCATTCTTCTACAATACAAATCAAATTCGTTTTAACTTCTAATAGGTTCTTCCAAAAATAAGACTCTTTCTGGTTCTGCTCGACCAATGGACAGATTTTCTTATCTCGATGGAGTGGCAAAGTACATCTAGCTATTTAATTTCACCAACAGGATGTTATCTGTTTATTTCGAAAATAATAATAAAATAAAAAATAAAAAATTCGAACTTGTGAACTTGTGAAACAAAAAAATGGGCCGATAGGAATGGGGTTCCGCGCTCTGACCCGGCAGCCGTGCGAGCAGATCCCGAGGCTCGCTGCTCGTCGCGCGCGGCCGACCGGCGAGGCGGCCGCCGACGCCGTCTTCCTCCCGTTTGCCCCCGCCGCTTCGAGCTTCCGACCGCGGCCGTCGGCACAGGCAAACCGCAAACCCGTCGGATTAGGCCCATTTGTCCCTGGGCCACCTGTTTGACTATGAGCGAGTGAATGCAGCCTCCGGCCCAGATTCTTTTTGGGCTGAAAGGGAGTAGCCCTGAATTCTATTCTCATAGAATAAAAAGAATTACAACTTCTTAGGAATAGTCTCCTTTTTTTTTCCCATCACCATCAGTGTTCTGACTCACCGAGACATCACAACCTGAAATTAAACAGAACAGAGATACAATGCCTTCCAAGATAACAAACATTTAAGGCCAGATTCTTTATGGCAGTCTTTGGAAATTAAATCAAATTATTTAAAATTTGAGGGCCCTAAAAAACGACCGAAAAGAATAAAAAAAATCTATTTAAAATAGTTTTGAGATATTTGAGAAGATCTAATTAAGCATCACAAAAATGACTACAAAGTGCTATAATGTATGACTTATAAAATAGCAAAATTTGAAAAATATCATTTAATTTAATTTTTTAACAAACATTTAATTCGATTTGAGCTAAGTAAAGAAGACGCATCAAAAAATATATCCCAGTGATGTACGGTTACGCACGAGCTTTTTTTTTCAAGGGAAACCACCCCCACTTCCATTTCCATTACCAGAAAACGAAAGCAACACAAAGTTCCAGAAACATTCAACAACTCAGCACAAGGAGGAGGTAATCAGCGACCAGGCTCCTTGCTGACAAAACATAAAACGCCAAAAACATGGAGCGCCACTCCACCAACCAAGTTTTTACAGAGCTAAAATAAGCCCACACGAGCATCAACAGGGGCTGCCACCAAATTGCCTATATTAGCGACAAAAGAAAAACAAAGCTCAGCTAATTATCCAGACAAGTCTTTGATGGTCTTGAAGATCCCTTCGATGCCCATCTCCACCAGCTCTTTATCCTCTGCTTTAAGAAGACCTGCCCAGTATTTAAGAAAGGAGCAAGACATGTAAATAACAGTCAGAGTGTTGCTAATTTGCCTTTTATCAAAACAGGCCTGATTTCTTAAGTTCCAAATCGACCAAAAAACAGAGGTAATCCCCATGTATCTCAGATTCCTCTTGTTAGCTAAAACCCTCTGTTCCCACCTCCGACAGCTAGCCATATCTGGTGGAATCCAATTGACCTCAAAATGATGACTCAGGAGGCTCCAGATTAGCTTGGACAAATGGCATCCAAAAAATAGGTGCTGTTGAGTCTCCACATTACTACAAAATTCACAAGTGGGATTTCCATTCCAACCTTTTCTCTTCAAATTAAACTTGGTTAATAATGCTCTCTTCTTTATTAACCACACAAAGATTTTAAGTTTCAAGGGGATCTTAGCTTTCCAGACATCTTTGGAGTTTTGAATAGCCATATTGCTATGAAAGTATTTATACATCGACCTCACACTGAACAAACCCTTTTTACTAGGAGTCCAATTCACACTATCTTTTTCTTCTGTTAGCTGAATCGCTCTAACCATTTCCAGGACTTTTAACCATTCCTTATCTTGGTTTCTGTCCATCCACCTCCTGAAACCCAAATTCCAGCTTTTTGCAACACATTGTGCTACTGAAATTTTTTTGTCAGAACAAATATCATAGATATCAAGGAACTTTTCAGCTAGAGATCTATCATAGATCCATTTATCATGCCAGAAACTTGTATTTAAACCATTCCCCACTTTTTTACAAATGTTCTTACCATAAATTTCCTTGACTTTCAAGAGATCTACCCAGATTGGAGAGTCAGACTGTTTTTTTACAACATTTGATAAAAGATCCTTTTTGATGTATTTAGCCTTCACAATATCCTGCCACATCCCCTCTTCCATTTCTAATTTCCACCACCATTTACAGGGAAGGCTTTCATTCATTTTTCTAAGATCAATCACCCCCAAACCTCCATTTTGCTTAGGTTTAATAACATCTCCCCACTTAGTGAGATGATAATTCTTTTTATTGAAAGATTCCCAGAAAAAAGTTCTTCTAGTTTTATCCATTTTCTCAATAACTCCTTTGGGCAATCTAAACATTGACATTGTGTAAATAGGGATATTGGATAGACAGGCATTAACCAGAGTGAGTTTGTCTCCTCTGAAAATGATTTTGCTTTTCCAAGCACTTAGCTTCTTTTTCATTTTCCCAATCATCTCTTCCCAATTAACACTCAAGTTTCTCTTATAGCTAACAGGAACCCCCAAATATTTAATTGGGAAATTGCCTATTTGACATTTGAAAATATCTGCAACGAATCTGGCTCTATTATCATCACCATTGATCATTACCACTTCACTTTTGTCAAAATTGATTCTAAGGCCAGACATCATTTCAAACAAGTGAAGCAGCAACTTTGTGTGAAACAGACTGCAATAATCATCTTGCAAAGTCAGGATGGTGTCATCAGCATATTGCAATATGGCAATTCCATTTTCTACAATATCCCCCATACATCCAGAGATAACTTTCTTTTCTTGGCCAATTCTAAACATTTTGCTAAGACAATCAACCACTATATTAAAAAGATAAGGTGATAAAGGATCTCCTTGCCTCACCCCTCTTTTACTCTGAAACATACCCCCAATTTGTCATTAACACAAACATTCAAAGTCCCCTTCGACATTAAATGCCAAATCCAATCACACCATTTTTTGGAAAAACCTCTCCATCTCAAACATTTCATGAGGAAGCACCAATCAACCATGTCATATGCCTTTTCAAAGTCCAATTTAAGCACCACTCCAGGAAGCTTTTTATTTTTTGTGTGATGAAGAATTTCATGGAGAGAAAGAACTCCATCCATAATGTTTCTTCCTGGTAAAAAAGCATTATGACTTTTGTTGATAATCCTACAAACCACCTTTTCCATTCTCATGGTCAGAGTTTTAGTAATCCACTTATATAGGCTATTTAGCAAACAAATAGGTCTATACTGTTTGATGTTTTCTGCATTTTCTTTTTTAGGCAAGAGGATTATAACCCCATAGTTCAGCCTTTCAATTTTCAATTCATTCTTATGAAAACTATCAAAAATACTTAAAGCTTCCTCTTTAATAGTTTCCCAATGCAATGCCGTTGACAATGATCTGGATGTCGAAAAATCTAAGGATACTCTAAAGAATGATGAGCGGCCTAGCGCCGTCGCAATCATGCTATACTGCCATGGGAAAAAGACTTCCAGTGTATCAGTGGCTTTTCCCCTTCAAGCTGCAGTCAGAAGGCCAAAGACAAGACTTTCTCTCAAGAGTCAGAGCTTCGAGACGACTTTTGTAGGGGCCCTTTCCCCACTGTTTGAGATAAGTTTTGCATCTTTCCTTTACATCCGAACAGGACGGGCCACTAGTCCCTGATCTGGACGCCGCACCCTTCTACCTGTGGTTGTGGGGTTGGCGCCTCCTGAGCAGCTTGAGCAGCACCCCGGGTGGGAAGGAATAAGTGGTGGATTCGAACCTGCCACAACTTGAAGACGGAGGCTGTGGGAAGCAGAGTGACGAGGGCACGAGGGCGGTTGCTTGAGCACCATGCATCAGCTCGTGCTCACTCTTAGGTTGCCATCCCAACTTTCCTTCTTCTACAATACAAATAAAATTCGTTTTAACTTCTAATAGGTTCTTCCAAAAATAAGACTCTTTCCGGTTCTGCTCGACCAATGGACAGATTTTCTTATCTCGATGGAGTGGCAAAGTACATCTAGCTATTTTTCACCAACAACAGGATGTTATCTGTTTATTTCGAAAAAATAAAAAAAAATCGAACTTGTGAAACAAAATGGGCCGATTGATCCGTAGCCCAAATCGCAGCGCCTGTTACGCCCACGAGCCAGGTGAATGAACCCTGCAGGTCCTCAGCCGCTCAGCCGCGCCGTCGCGTGTCAGTGGCTGCCTCCGCGCGCTCCGACCCAGCCGCGGCGGCGGGCGGCGCCGGCGCAGCAGAAGGCCAGGCCGCCGCCCGCCGGCCGCCGCAGCGGCGGCCCGTGATGACTCGACGGCCGCCGGGCTAGCTAACTGCCACCGCACGCACGCATGTCCACGCCCTGCTAGCTCCAGCCTCCAGCCTCCAGCTCGCGCGGCCGCTTCTCCATCTGAACACTCCATCTCGAGGAGTTGAACCGCGGGGTCAGCTCCTCGGAACATGGGCCGGCCATCTTTGCGTCTCGCACACTCCAAGCGC
This sequence comes from Raddia distichophylla, assembly GCA_005191435.1. Classification (NCBI taxonomy): domain Eukaryota; kingdom Viridiplantae; phylum Streptophyta; class Magnoliopsida; order Poales; family Poaceae; genus Raddia; species Raddia distichophylla. The sequence continues at coordinate 2,696,315 of SPJY01023417.1, forward strand.
GGTAATTTCTCTTGTCTATGCACTGGATTACTAATCGAGACGAATTTGCGTTTCGTCTAGCTCGTCTTCATGTTGATTAGAATTTAGAAATAGCATGTGCTGTGCATCTTCTTTGGGGACGCCCCGGAGAGGGAAGAAGCAGTACCTGACTCAGAGAGAGTGAAGATTTTTCAGCACATGCATGATCGATACATCTACATTGTTGGTGAATTGATTGGACTATTGGAGGAGAATATAGGAGTATATATATGCTATGGTCGTATGCTCCTTGGTCAAATTCATTAAAGAGGGAGATGCTAACACTAAGTTTTTTCATGCATGCGTCAACACGGTGCGGGCTCGCAACAGGATATCGCAGCTACACACAATCAGAGGTGTGTTGTCGGTTGCTGAAGACATCGAGGACACCTTCTTCGCGCACTTCGTGGACCTTCTTGGTCGGAGTAAGGACAGATCGTTCACTCTGAATTGGGACTTGTTGGAACTGCCGAGTTGTGACCTACAGGACTTAGAGGCGCCTTTCCTTGAAGACGAGATTCATGATATAATTAGGCGTCTCCCCTCAGAGAAGGCTCCAGGCCCGGACGGTTTTATTGGTCTTTTTTATAAATCCTGTTGGAGTATCGTCAAGGGTGACCTGATTGCAGCGTTACAGGACCTTTGGCATTGTAGAACGGACGGTTTCATTAAACTGAACAGCGCCCATATAGTGCTACTGCCGAAGGGGCAGAATGAACCGAGCGTCGCGGCCTTTAGACCGATCAGCTTGATTCACAGCGTGGGTAAGCTGTTCTCGAAGTTGCTCGCCAATAGATTATCCAGGCACCTAGAAAATTTAATCTCCCCAAACCAAAGTGCTTTCATCAAAGGAAGGTCCATCCAGGACAACTTTCTCTGGGTAAGGTCGAGTGTCCAAAATTTGCATAGGAAAAAGGTGCCGTCGAGTGTCCAAAATTTGCATAGGAAAAATTTGCACAGGACAGATTTGTTCGTAATATAGCCTAGGCTAGGCTAGGGTTGCCGGTTAGGTTGTGGGGTGTTTTCTGGTGTGTTCTAAACTGTGTGATTATATTGTATCTATTTCTTCTTCCTCTAATGAATTTAGGCATCTCGCCTTTCTTCAAAAAAACAAAATCACCTTTACCTTATATGCCATTACATTTCATTTTTATTGTCTTCTATGCCATTCCGTCACTTAACACCGTTAGAAGCTACTAAAATGCTCATATTACCCCTGTTGACCACAAGAATTGACCAAAATTTCAAAATATAATCAAATTTATAGTTGGCAAAAAATTAAAGTTTGCTCATATTTCAAAATTTTAAATTTGTTAAAAAAACAAAAGTTTTGTCATATTTCAAATTTGGACATATTTTCAAATTTTAAATTTTTCAAAATTTCAAATTTGATTAAATTTAAATTTTAAAATTTGTTCAAATTATACAATCCAGTTAGGTTAAAAATTTCAAATTCGGACAAATTTCAAATTTACAATTCAGATAGGTTTTAAAACTTTTCAGATTTGGTCAATTTCGAAATAAAAAATTTGACCAGTTTCAAAAATTATCAAATTCAGTGATATTTTAAATTTTGGTCAGATTTCAAATTTAAAGTTTGAATACATTTTAATTTATTAAAATTTAGAAAAAATATACTTCAAAATTTAGTCAAATTTCTACTTTATAGGGATTAAAAAAACCATGGGCAAGAGGGTCATTTTATAGGGCAAAAACGGTTTGATTGACGGAATCTGGTCAACAATGGCATGTAGGACAATAAAATGAGATTGCAATGGCGTATAAGGAATAAACGACTTTGTAATGGCATGTAAGGGTCTATCCGATTTTACAATGGCATATAAAAATTTGACCCCATCCTAAATGGTGTAACTAGGCTGAGGTTTTTCCATGACAAATGAGTCCGTCAAGGGGACCTGATCTCCCCGATGTTCATCATTGCAATAGATGCGCTCCAACAACTCATTCAGATGGCCGCGGAAAGAGGGCTCTTAGCCACGATCCGGGTGATGCGGCTCTCTTCCTCAAGTCTGACTAGCTTTGGGTTATTGTGGACTATCCTACAGACTTTTCACTCAGCCTTGAGGCTGCGCAGTGCGCACCATGTCATGCCCCAAAAATAAAATTTGCTTTAGGGACAACAAAGTGACAGTTCGCCATGTATTTATGTGTTTAATCCACATAAACACACAAGGCAATAATGTAATGAATATCTCATCACAGATGGAGCATGAGGACCAAGCTTTTATTATTGTTCCAACAAAGCTTATTACATTGACAGGGTATCTCATATACAAACCCAAAGCAAAAACACATGCTTTATTCCATAATCAGAGTAGGTGATTTGTTCTAGCATCGGCCTAGACTTATGTATCCCCATTTCCCACCTCATGCATCTCTTCTTCTGCGCATATCATGTAAATAAAATTATAGTAAGTATGTTAAACATACTTAGCAAGAATAAATAATTGCTAAAACCATGGCAACAAAAGGAAAATAAATATTATAAAAGATAACATCAATAATTAATTAATTCAATGATCAAGATACACTCTGCAGAGGTATTAGACCATCACGATTACCGCCTTTTATGAACATTATCCAAAAGTAATACCCTTCGTCTGAGAATCATGTCATCGAGTCCCCCTACTTGTGTGTGACGTTCTTATCACACACTAATATCACATATTGTTATTGGCAAAGGATCTGGTGCAACCAGCCTAGGTGGTGCAACCGTGCAATCTTCAGACCAGAGCCAACAGATCAAGATCCAACGGAGCTCGCGGAAGACTATGTCCATTTTGCACTTTACACCCCGCCCTGAGCTTTACCCTTCCTCATCAGTCCAGCAGCCTGTCTCTCACCCTGGAGCCCCGCGACCCAATTCAATCGCGCGCCAACCCTAGCGCTGCACCGCTTCGCTTGACGAAGCGGAAGCGATGGGCACCGAGCCGTCGCCCCCATGGCCGCCGACGTCCCCATGGCCATCGTCGAGCCCAGTGCTTCCGACTTGTCCAGTGCTACCGTGCCCGCCGTCGTCCCTATGGCCGCTGCCGTGCATAGTGCCGACGCCGTCCCCGCGGACTCCGCCATGTCCACTGTCGCCTCTGTGCCTACTGTCGACGCAGTGCCCGGTGCCTCAGATGGCGACCAATTCCTTACCGCTGATCTCTGCACTCAGCAACAAGGATTATGTTTCCCCCACCACCCTCCAAGGTAGCATGTCCTGATCTGCATCTCTGTCTCTCCGTCAAAGTACCCCTCAAACCTACAATGACTAACTGAAAATTGCGCAATAGCTTTGACAGATTATAATTCAACTATGGATCAGCCAGGACAAGTCATACCGCAGTCCATGACCACAAGCCAGATGCAACCTATACTGAACACACCTAAACGGAAATCTACATTGCCTCTAAATGTGAGTATAAATTGAATTGATTTATTGATTGATCAGCAACATGTGATCAGCAATTTGTGAATCTATTGATCAATAACATGTGAATTTATTAATTTTTTAATCAGCGGTGTCATTATGTAATATTGCAGTGTTCCTCATTTACTCCTGCGTGTGAAGAAGGATTGAAGCCTGCTGTAGGTATGTCATCTGATAACATTGAGGCCGTAGAGGAATTCTACAAGTTCTATGCACATGAAGTCGGATTCTCGGTCCGTATTGGGCAGCAAAAGAAGGAGAATGATGTGATTCTAACAAAGAGATACTATTGTTCAAGGGAAGGGTATCGGTCGAAGAAAGTTAAACCAAATGTGGAACAATCTAGTAAAAAGAAAAAGACACATAAAGTAGTGGAAAGTCGGTGTGGATGTGATGCACACATTTTTGTGAAGCTTGGTAGTGATAACAAGTATAGGATAGCTTCAATGGTTGAGCATCATAACCATGGCCTTGTATCACCAGATAAGCGCCATTTGATTCGATCCAACCGTGAAGTCAGTGAGAGGGCAAAGAATACATTGTTTACATGCCACAAAGCTAACATTGGCACATCACAGGCATATAGGCTTCTTCATGTGAGTGAGGGGGCTTCGAGAATGTTGGATGCACGTTGAGGGACTTGAAGAACTATTACCGAGACCTTCGTAAAAAAATCAAGGATGCAGATGCTCAAATGTTTGTGTCACAACTTGAGAGAGAAGGAAGTTAATTCTGCATTTTTCTTTGATTTTGATGTGGATGAAAGAGGAAGGTTGATGCGTGTATTTTGGGCTGATGCCATGAGTAGAAAAATTATAGCTTTTTTGGTGATGTGGTTTCTTTCGATTCAACCTCCTACGTTACCCATAATATGTGGAAGTATCGACGTAATTTCATAGAGTCATTCGATCTGAATGCTACATGAAGAACATAAGCCAGATGACGGAACGCGGAGACCTAGGATGTAGAAGATCATAACATGAGCGATTCGGCAGATTTGGATTCCTTTCCTATATATCCACTCATGTGGTACTTCATCATACGATTCATATAAATAAGATCCATCTGTCTAGGGATCGTCATATACATCTAGAAAGCTGTATGCTTTGGAAGAAGCTTGTACAGTTTGGGAAGGGGTTTTTTGAGAGAAAAGAAGAATCTACTTCAACCGATATGCCCTTAGGCACGGCCATACATAACATAGAAATCACACGTGGAAGGGGTGGGCAATTAGCTAGAGCAGCAGGTGCTGTAGCGAAACTGATTGCAAAAGAGGGTAAATCGGCCACTTTAAGATTACCATCTGGGGAGGTCCGTTTGGTATCCCAAAATTGCTTAGCAACAGTCGGACAAGTGGGTAATGTTGGGGTGAACCAAAAAAGTTTGGGTAGAGCCGGATCTAAGTGTTGGCTAGGTAAACGCCCCGTAGTAAGAGGGGTAGTTATGAACCCTGTGGACCACCCCCATGGGGGCGGTGAAGGGAAAGCCCCCATTGGTAGAAAAAAACCCACAACCCCTTGGGGTTATCCTGCGCTTGGAAGAAGAACTAGGAAAAGGAAAAAATATAGTGATAGTTTTATTCTTCGTCGCCGTAAGTAAATACGTAACTAGGAATATGGAAAATTGCATTTTTGGAATTTGCAATAATGCGATGGGCGAACGACGGGAATTGAACCCGCGCATGGTGGATTCACAATCCACTGCCTTGATCCACTTGGCTACATCCGCCCCTTATCCGGCTAAAGGGTTTTTCCCTTTTTTCCATTCATCATTATTTTATTTATTCTGACCTCCATACTTCGATCGAGATATTGGACATAGAATGCCACTCTTTAAAATGGAAAAAAGGAGTAATCAGCTGTGACACGAAAAAAAACGAATCCTTTTGTAGCTCCTCATTTATTGGCAAAAATCGAAAAGGTCAATATGAAGGAGGAGAAAGAAACAATAGTAACGTGGTCCCGGGCATCTAGCATTCTACCCGCAATGGTTGGCCATACAATCGCGATTCATAGTGGAAAGGAACATATACCTATTTACATAACAAATCCTATGGTAGGTCGCAAATTGGGGGAATTCGTGCCTACTCGGCATTTCACGAGTTATGAAAGTGCAAGAAAAGATACAAAATCTCGTCGTTAACTGAAGAAAGATTCAAAAAAAATAGCAATACCCAATATCTTGCTGGAACAAGATATTGGGTATTTCTGGCTTTCCTTCCTTCAAAAATTCCTATATGTTAGCAGAAAAACCTTATCCATTAAGAGATGGAAGCTCAAGAGCAGCTAGGTCTAGAGGGAAGTTGTGAGCATTACGTTCGTGCATTACTTCCATACCAAGATTAGCACGGTTGATGATATCAGCCCAAGTATTAATAACGCGACCTTGGCTATCAACTACAGATTGGTTGAAATTGAATCCGTTTAGATTGAAAGCCATAGTACTAATACCTAAAGCAGTGAACCAAATCCCTACTACAGGCCAAGCAGCCAAGAAGAAGTGTAAAGAACGAGAGTTGTTAAAACTAGCATATTGGAAGATTAATCGGCCAAAATAACCATGAGCGGCCACAATATTATAAGTTTCTTCCTCTTGACCAAATCTGTAACCCTCATTAGCAGATTCGTTTTCAGTGGTTTCCCTGATCAAACTAGAGGTTACCAAGGAACCATGCATAGCACTGAATAGGGAACCGCCGAATACACCAGCTACACCTAACATGTGAAATGGATGCATAAGGATGTTATGCTCTGCCTGGAATACAATCATAAAGTTGAAAGTACCAGATATTCCTAAAGGCATACCATCAGAGAAACTTCCTTGACCAATAGGGTAAATCAAGAAAACAGCAGTAGCAGCTGCAACAGGAGCTGAATATGCAACAGCAATCCAAGGACGCATACCCAGACGGAAACTCAGTTCCCACTCACGACCCATATAACAAGCTACACCAAGTAAGAAGTGTAGAACAATTAGCTCATAAGGACCACCATTGTATAACCACTCATCAACAGATGCAGCTTCCCAAATTGGGTAAAAGTGCAATCCGATCGCCGCAGAAGTAGGAATAATGGCACCAGAGATAATATTGTTTCCGTAAAGTAAAGAACCAGAAACAGGCTCACGAATACCATCAATATCTACTGGAGGGGCAGCGATGAAGGCGATAATAAATACAGAAGTTGCGGTCAATAAGGTAGGGATCATCAAAACACCGAACCATCCGATGTAAAGACGGTTTTCGGTGCTAGTTATCCAGTTGCAGAAGCGACCCCACAGGCTTGTTTTTTTTTTT
>SPJY01023417.1:2703175-2713711 GCA_005191435.1 Raddia distichophylla
GTGGCCTGCTCGCCGGCGGCGTCGGGGCCTGCTCGCCTGCCGTACGCCTGGCTGCCACGTGGCCTGCTCGCCTGCGGCGTCGGGGCCTGCTTGCCCGCCGTACGCCTGGCTCCCACGTGGCCTGCTGTTTCTTACCTTAGTGCACACCCTGATAGGTTGTTCGTCGACAGTAGCCCCCGGGCCCACTTCGAGACGCGAAACGTCGCCACGGGAGGAAATGTTTTCTCGCGCGTGGAGGGAATGCGAATCGTGGGGGCCCCCCACTTCCTCTGCCGTTTCTTCGAGCGCTCCCACACACTCGATTAATGCCTTGGGAACCCCGCCGCCTGCGGGAGTTGAGGCGACCGCAGCTGCTTGATGGGAGGATCCGTGGAGGATTCTAGGAATCCAAAGCGTCCCTCTCGCGCTGGCGCTTATAAATACTTGCGCGGCCACGCCTCCGCTAATTATGCTTCCAAACTCCAGCCTTCTAATCTGCACTTTGAGCTCTCAGCCTTCTCCACTGCTCCTCCATCTTTTCCTAAGGCCGTCGCGCCGTTTCCTTCTCCTCCACCAGCCATGGCGACCCGTCGCGGCCGTGGTTCGCGCCCCGCGCCGCTGCCCCTGCTCAGGCTTCGGCCCCTGCTCCGATGGTGCCACTACTGCCGCCGGCGATGATCGCGGAGGGAGAGATCGCCACCCTCAAGCAGATCGCGCCGGCGAACGTACTGCGCATCCGCGTCGGAACCATGGTGCCGCGCTGCCACCCCGGGGAGATCATCACCTTCTCTTGGGCGCTCATGGCGGGGCTAGTCCCGCCTCACTCCGAGTTTTTCTTGGCGGTGCTGGGGTTCTAAGGAATCCACGCGCTGCACCTCCCCCAACTCCATCCTGACGCTGGCTGTCTTCGCCCACCTCTGCGAGATGTTCGTAGGGGTGCGGCCCAATCTCCAGCTCTTCCGGCACTTCTTCACCATCCGCGCCTAGGGAGACAGCGTGCTGGGAAGCTGCCACATTTGAGGCCGCCCTGGCGCATCCGACGGCTACATCCCCTTCACCACCAAGTCCAACTGGAAAGACTGGAAGGCGGAGTGGCTCTACGTCGAGGACGAGAGCAACGTGGATGGGCTCCAGCTTCCGGACCAGGTGGCCGCTCATCACGAAAACTGGGAGGACCCGCCTGAGGACTCCACTGAGCTCCGAACCATGGTGGCCTGCGTTACTGGCCTTCGCGACGCCGGGCTCACTGGGACCCAGGTGCTGCGTGACTTTCTAGCGCGACGACTTTGCCCGCTGCAAGAACGGGAGCGTGGCGCCTGGATGTACACCGGCGACACCGACTGCACTCGCATCCACCGCGGCCGTAAGTGTGGAAAACTTCTTCCAACACCTTCTGCGATCTGCGTTTTCTCTTTCTAACCATGCTGGTCTCTTCAACTGCCAGAAACATCTCCGACGAGATCCTTGACGGGTGGATGGCAGGACTCGTCCCGTCGATGTCCCTAGGCTCACCCATGCCTTCTGGCGTCCGCCCGCTCTACGAGTGGGAGCCCAGGGAGGTCATGGCCCGTGTGGCCGCACTGCCGACGATGGGCGCCGCCGGGCCCATCACTCAGTGAGAGCAGCGGGCTCTACGAATCCGGGACTAGCCCGCATCCTCTAAAGTCGCCACAGAGCGCGCCGCCGGAAAGCGTATCGTCTCCAAAGACGATGGTGGCGGCGCGAGCCCGAAAAGAGCTCGCCGCGAGGCCACCAACCTGCCTCCGTCTCCTCTGTTTCCCCCCGTCAACCGCCGGGGACCTTCTACTGATGCCGCCACGCTCCCTTCCCGTGGGACCGCGGTGACACGCTCTGCTCCGACGCTGCCGCAGCCCCCAGCGGAACCGCTAGGGGCCGCGACGCCTCCTTCGGCCGCTCCGCCAAGCGCCGCAGTTGTGTCGCGGGCACCGCCCGCGGCGCCGGCGCCGGTGCCGGTGGTCTCCGCGCCGGCGTCTTCTCCGGAGCCCCCGGCGCCGGCGCTGAATGGCCGCGCTTGTCTCAACAAGGGAAGCCGCTGCGGTGGCTGTGCCACCGCGCCCTCCTGCCGAGTCCGCTACGCAGTGCGCTCCTCTTCCCGTGGCCCGCACGGGTGGCCTCGCTTTGCCCCCCTCAGCAATCAGCTTTGGGGGGCGCCCTGCCAGGTATGCCCTAGAACGCTTAGTTAGAAACTTGCTGCTTTTTGGCGTACCTTTCCCTCTTTTTCTGAAGGTTTTCCTGAATTTCTTGCAGAGGTGCCGTCGGTGCCAGCTCAAGCGTCGGCGGACCCTCGCCCGCACCACCGCCGACGGCCACGGCCGCCCCTTCCTCTACGACGGGGACCTCAGACGTCGCTGGCCGCCGTGACACGGCCACCGCGGAGGAGCGGGGCTGACGGTCGCCGCTACTCCAGCCGCCGCTGCTTCTGCCGACGCTATGGCCCTTGCGTCGTTGTTGCCGACCTCGGGCGCGCCTACCAGGCGCTCCAGGACTTCGCGACGGCCGCGGCGCGCTGCGATGTCCGCCTGAGGCAGATGGTGGAGGCGGCGACCGCGCAGCGGCAGGAGCTGATCCGCGCGCGGAGAAGATTACGTTGGCCGGTCGCCTCCAGGAAACGACCGCCGCCACCGAGGCCTCTGCTAAGGCGGCTGAGGAGGCGCGCGGCGAGCTCCGCCGCTAGCTACAGACGCTCTGCGCCATGCTCAAGACCGCTTACCGAAGCCTTGGCGAGAGTTTACAGCCGCTGGGGGTGCGGCTGTACGAGCCGCAGGAGCCTACGGCGACGCAGTATGCCGCCGGGGTGGGGCTCGCCGCCGAGGCGCTCACCGAACTGGCAGGCCTCGCATCTCCTCACCAGCTCAGAGGCATCCTGGAGGGCAGTAGGCCAATAAAATCCTTGACGGAACACCTTGCCCGCCAGGGTGCGACTGCTCGCATGGCTCCCACACACGTCTTCATGAACATCAGAGAGTATTTTGCTCTTCTCTTCTCGAGTGACACACTTCAGGAGAACGTCGTACTCAGCGACGTTGTAAGAAAATATAATTCTACAAAATTCTACAAAATTCCAGCACATTCAAACCACATACACACAAACTGTTCATAATCCAAGCACACTGCAGGGAACTTCGTAGGACCGGATCCATCCACGTGCTCTCCCGGCCAAGTGTGGCGACCAGGTTATGGCTGCCGATGTACTCCGCCTGGCCTGGCGTTTTCACCCTAACCTCCTCAACAGTTCTTCCGCTTTCCTTCCCCGAGCTGGAGGCTACAGCGGGAATACTACCGTCCCCGCCTGAAATGGGGGCTACGGCAAACGCACCATCGTCCCTGCCAAAGCTGGGGATTGCGACGGACGGCCGTGTAAGTCGTTCTTCAAAGACTCCGACCGGAACAGTTGCTCGCGTGGAAGCGAGTTGGGACAACGCATCTGCTGCGCAGTTGTCGCGGCGGGGAACATGCTCGAACCCCAGTCCTTCGAAATGCCGCTCCATCCTGCGAACTTCCTCTAGATACGCTGCCATGGTAGGATCAGAACACTCGAACTCCTTCCTCGCCTAGTTGATGACCAGGAGGGAATCACCTTTCACTTGCAGACGCCGGACGCCCAGCGCGGCTGCGACGCGCAGACCGGCGAGCAGTCCGTCGTACTCAGCGACGTTGTTGGTGGCCTTGAAATCGAGGATGACCACGTACTGGAGGACATCGCTTGTGGGAGAGACCAACACGGCCCCAGCCCCCGCGCCTTCCAATTTGAAGGAGCCATCGAAGAAAAGGGTCCATGGCGGGGGGTTTGGGCGATCTTCAGCTTCAGGATCCGTGAAGCACCTTGCTGACGTAGTAGACTGGCCTTTGGACACCTTCCCTCTCCGTCACCAGCGCCGCACTTACCACTTCGGGAGTGGCAGCGATGTACACACCAAAGGCTCTCCAGGCATCACAACCTGAAACTAAACAGAACAGAGATACAATGCCTTCCAAGATAACAAACATTTAATTTGATTTGAGTTGAGTTGAGTAAAGAAGACACATCAAAAAATATATCCCAGTGATGTATGGTTTCTTGAACACCGTTCATCAGAGCATCCCCAGCAGGGGCATTATCAAGGCCCTTCATCAGCAAGAGACCGGCCAGCACAGCCCCCCTTAGTCTGTTTTTTTTGAAAAAAAATTTTAGGGCGCGGTTACTGTAGCTACAATAGAATAAAGAGACTGCTGGAGATGCTCTTAGCTTGCGTCCTCGTCACTGTGCTTCCCACAGCCTCCGTCTTCAAGTTGTGGCAGAGTCGTCCTCACTCTTTTAGGTTGCCATCCCAACTTTCATTCTTCTACAATACAAATAAAATTCGTTTTAACTTCTAATAGGTTCTTCCAAAAATTAGACTCTTTCTGGTTCTGCTCGACCAATGGACAGATTTTCTTATCTCGATGGAGTGGCAAAGTACATCTAGCTATTTAATTTCACCAACAGGATGTTATCTGTTTATTTCGAAAATAATAATAAAATAAAAAATAAAAAATTCGAACTTGTGAACTTGTGAAACAAAAAAATGGGCCGATTGATCCGTAGCCCAAACCGCAGCGCCTGTTACGCCCACGAGCCAGGTGAATGAACCCTGCAGGTCCTCAGCCGCTCAGCCGCGCCGTCGCGTGTCAGTGGCTGCCTCCGCGCGCTCCGACCCAGCCGCGGCGGCGGGCGGCGCCGGCGCAGCAGAAGGCCAGGCCGCCGGCCGCCGGCCGCAGCAGCGGCGGCCCGTGATGACTTGACGGCCGCCGGGCTAGCTAACCGCCACCGCACGCACGCATGTCCACGCCCTGCTAGCTCCAGCCTCCAGCCTCCAGCTCGCGCGGCCGCTTCTCCATCTGAACACTCCATCTCGAGGAGTTGAACCGCGGGGTCAGCTCCTCGGAACATGGGCCGGCCATCTTTGCGTCTCGCACACTCCAAGCGCGGTAATTTCTCTTGTCTATGCACTGGATTACTAATCGAGACGAATTTGCGTTTCGTCTAGCTCGTCTTCATGTTGATTAGAAATAGCATGTGCGGTGCATCTTCTTTGGAGAGGCCGGGAGAGGGAAGAAGCAGTACGTGATTCAGAGAGAGTGAAGATTTTCAGCACATGCATGATCGATACATCTACACTGTTGGTGAATTGATTGGACTATCGGAGGAGAATATAGGAGTATATATATGCCATGGTCGTATGCTCCTCGGACTAATCGAGATTAGTAGGTTAAATATCGGCCGTGTTTTTCTGTCTCAGTTTACAAGCACATACAGTCCACTAATTAATCGGGGTTACCGTTAGCTAGCTAGCAGAAAATTAGTTAAACCATAGTCCCTAGTGAATTCTCTGAGTATAGTTTTGATACTCCGAGAATTCACAAGTTCATCATAAATCTTGCAGTCATATCAAAACTAGTGAATTCCTAGTTTCGTGAAAATGTAATAGAAAGTACTCCATTCATCAACAATTGGTTAAGAGCAAAGCCGCGTGTCATCGACTAATTAAGAGACCGAAAATGTGCATCTCATCGCGCGAATATATATTTTCTCGAAAATTCAGCTAGCGAGCAATTTAATTAGTACTACTGTACTGTGAGCGTGTGTATTTGAGCTGTGGATGTACGTAGAGAGAGTAGTGAGCCAAATGTTTCCAAAGGCAGGACAATCTATCACTTTCTGGTCCTCAACGCGCAGGCGCCATGAAATAAAAGAATGACAATAGCAGAGCTGTCAAATCCCTTTTCTGACTGCTTGTTAATATCCCTACAATGCTAGTATTTATCTTTTTTTAAAAAAAGAAAAATAGGGCTTGTGCCGAATACCACCAAGCTTGGATTATCTCGGTTTCTTAATTTTTTGCATGGAACATTAGATCATCCATGTGCATCAACAATTTTACCATGGCTATACATGCAGGGGAAAAAATAATTGTATACTATGGAACCTAGCATATATACCATCGTTTCGTCACACTGACATTCTAAACCATCGTACTTCTAGGGTGTTATCTTTTATGTCATCATCGTTAGCTCTAACGACCGTTAGTTTCCATCGTTAGAGAACTTCTCTTGATTCCCAAAATATATATACTATTTTCACAGTTTGCTGATTTTATATCTCCAAACAAAACTTCTACTGCTTAACTCTAAATGGAGTGGGAGAATTCAAAATTTATATAAAATCATGTTTTACTTTCGATTAAACTTTTATACTTTTAGTTTTATGCTCTCATTTTTGGGAGACATGGTCGCATTAACTTTTTTACACATAATTTTGTTAAAACGATATATATTTTTCTCATAATTTTATATTTTGATGCTACTTGGCCCGTCAACAATGACATATGACGCAATAATCCAGAAATACGATGGCATTAAATTAAGAAAGAAGTGCCAATTCGATCCTTGAACTTTCGTCCTAGCACCAATTTAGTTCTTGAGATGCAAAATCGGTACCGTTTTGATCCTTTGATTGGTCAAAACCACCTTTGCAGGTTGTTTTTACAGACGTGGATGCCACCTAGTCTGGTTTTACGCATGTGGTGCCCCATCGTCACTGATGTGGACAATATAAATTAATGTTAATGTTTAAATAATACTTATAAAATATAAATATTATAATCAGTTTTTTTATTTTTTTTTAAAAAAAAATGGTATGTAGATATACCTAAAATTTAATTGATTTATTTAAATTATGGCTTTCATATATTTATCTAATTAATATGCACTACAGGAATCTGAAAACAGTGTCGACGGCTAATGCCGCGGACACAGGTCCAGAAACCGCCGACATTACTCTTTCTCGGCGGCTAGTGTGGGTTTAACGGGAATTGAAACTAAACATTAAATATTGTTTTTTATTAATATTATTTAAATATTAATATTATTTTTTATTGATCCAGATCAATGATAATATGGCATTGATGGCCAGGGTGCAACATAAGGCAAAACCAAACGAGGTGGCATTCATATCAAAAACCACCCACAAAGGTGGTTTTAACCAGTCAAAGGATCAGAACAGTATCATTTCAAAACCACTTGGATCAATTCACCTGGTTTTTTACCTTTAGGAACTATATAGTAGTGTTTGACCAAAGTTTAGGGACCAAATAGAAACCATTTTTGTAGAATTGGTGTTATATATATAGTGTGACAATCAATGTTTTAAATCGCGGCTAAGCAATTTAGCGACAGGGCTATCCAACAGGCTAATAGCGGGCTAAATGGCGCTATAGCCGCTAATAGCCCGCTATAGCCGGCTATTTCCCGTAGCTAGCCCTTGCTCAAAAGGCTAATAGCGGGCTATAGCACCGCTATAGCCGGCTATTTAAAACCCTGGTGACAATGCGATTGCATGGGAGGGAATCACCAGTAATGGCAACGCAAATTTCGCTCCAAATTAACATATAAGAGAGAAGTGGACGTGGGGGCATGTGTACCGCGAACCGGATGATTTTTGCTTATGGCGCGCCACATGACAATGGCACGTTTAATGTCCAGGAGCAAATTAAAGCGGCATCTTACAATGGTACTCTAGTTTTCCTAACTCTATATTGTCTGGGCATAATATTCTCTTAACAAGTAGTTTAATTACCATTCTCAAAAAAAAATAGTTTAATTACCAGCCACCGAGCTCCGAGTAATTAGCTCCCTCAGAAATTCAGAATCTTCAGGAAAAACACATATATACGACACAAACATGCATGCATGGCTCCAAACCTGTCACATGCATGAGTGAACCTGAATCATGAAACTCATGATCCCTAAAATCGTTGGTCCAGCCGGTAAATGTGGCTTCAAGATTTGCGCAGGTGTACCTTTCTGCCCTTGTTGTCGTGCGATGTGGCGCTTTGCTCTTGGCCGGCCCTGCCCCCCCTGGACCAGTTCATCCTCCTCCTCCGATGCGATGCGATGCGACGCGATCGAGCGATCGCCTGCAGAGCCGCGCGGCCAATCAGCGCACGTCTTAGGCCGCGAGATACGCAATACCGTCCAAGCTGTCGACGCTGTTGAACACTTAGTTTCCCATCTCACTGGGAGATCAGCATGGACCAGCAGATAGAAAGAAGAAGAAGAAGAAGATCAGCTTGGAGGAGGGCACTGCTGCACTCTTAGATCTCTCGGCGAGAGGAGAGAGAGAGAGAAGATCTAGAGAGGGAGAGAGGGTTAGGTTTTCGCAGGGCTAAGATGCAATGCGTCTAACTGACATTGACAAGGAGAGCGAGCGGCAATGCAGGGTTGGGACAAGCACTGCCCTGCGCGGGCCTACGAGAATTGGATTGTCCTCGATCGATCGGCTTCGTCTCTGCAGATCGATCGAATTATTTTTGTGGTCCTCTTCTTGCGGGAGCTAGCTAGCTTGAATGCATATGCACACCTGCTCGCCTCGATCGTATCCGTCGCTGTAGCGCGCAGGTGTGAGTGAGGATGAACTATAGTTAAAAGGTAAATTTCTGCAGGGCTGGGGACCCGTGTACTTTCCAGTAGATGCATCGTGCATATGTGCCTGTTGTTGTTGATGTTCTATGCTGTGTTGTGTATGGATGATGGTACGTTGATGGATCATAAGTAAAGGAGAGGGGGTCGAGTGCGGATAAGCGGACTAGCTAGCTAGGTGTTGAGCCGTTTTAGGATGGACCCGTTTGGTTGGAATTTTGTCAGTTCTTCTTAAAAATTTTAAGAAGCGACAAAGTAATTAAGGTATTTGTTGACAATCTTAGTACATCAACTAAGCAAGTTCTGGATGAGTTATAGATGTCTCCCATAATATTCTTAATAATGAAAGTAACTTTAGCCATATGTAGTAACTAAGGATGATATATACAACACTATTACAAACTCCTATCGATCACAAAGAAAAGAAAAGCTAGAAACCAAAACGAAATGTCGAACAATTAGCACAGAGTCAAACTAAGGGAAAAGTGGTCTTTCATCTCAATACAACCAACGAACAAAACAACCAATCGATCCTAACACCTTGGTAGTTATAGCTCTGTGCATTCTCATATAATGAACAACAACCTTCACAACGTTTCTCCGCGATTTCAAAGAACAATTTAATAGTCCCAATTTCAACACATCCTCACAACACAAAAAAAGATTTAGTGAGAAAGAGCACAAACATCAAATCAACAAATTTTGAAGAAAGTTGATTAATTAGCTGAAACCAAGAACATTTTTTTAATGATCCATCGCGATAAGTCGCCCATTGAATCAACGTAAAAAGGGACAAACCGGATGTATAGGAAGACCGATGCCATATCTCCTATAATTGTAGAGATATTTATAAATATATACTATTGTCTCTTTATAGTCATAATTTATCGTATGAGGACTTTTTTTCCCTTGATTTTTTCTCTTTTTCTTTCTTTCACTCTACCTTTGGCCTTGTACATATATATGGTTTTGAGCAATATATATGATTGGATTTGGGCTATGGTACTTCAATAAGTACAAATCCTTCCATGCTTCACGATAGTAGGAAAAATCCAAAACCAAATTAAATCATCGATCCAAACTAGCCATCGGTGTTGGCCTCGTCAAAGGCTCACAACCCACAAACTTTTATATTTTCTGATTTTTTAGTATTTATTTTATATTTTAAAAAATAACAATGTAAATAATTGTGGAGCTTCAATAGTGATGATTTTTTTAAAAACAAAATAAATAGTAGAAAATTTCAAAAAATGTAAAATTTTGCATAGCATGAGATTTTGGCAATACAAACAAGATTGCCGGTTCAGATCGATGATTTTAGTTTTTATTTTCAAAATCAATGCGAAGCACGGAAGGATCTATACTTCGCGAATCACCGGTATGATCGATGGTGGAAAGCCCTGCAATGTTTTTTGTAAAGAAAATTAGCTCAATATATATATATAGGCGTACCGCCAAACCTCATGAACAAATCCTTGTGTCTTTTAATTAATATACCATTGATATGTATTCTCTAAAAAAAATGTAGATGCTATTCGTGGATAAGGCGCACGTACAATAAAGATTACTGTTAGGGGATGGCACGCTGCAAGGACTTGGGCTTTTTTTTTTACCCCTCCGTCTAAGTTCTCACTCACTAACAGATATGTGATGTAACCGTGTCCTCAGAGTAAAAAAAATCCAGATACGTAGGCCTTTATCATTGTGTATTTTGTTTAATGTGAGCATTTGATAATTTGTATGCTTGGGTTAATATCGTCCAATAAAATAGAAATAATTAATAGTTGTATGCAGAAAATCCATCATTTGCGGTCAGTATGCATATATGCAAGGAAGTGGGCGGTGGCCCTACGAGGAGGCGGCCCGTGGCCCTGAGGCCTGGCTATGTGGCGGCGGGAGGAGGAGACAGCACGGGGCGGCGAAGAAGGAACCGAGGAGGTTGGCGACGGGAAGAGGAAGAGTAGAAGCGGCGGCAGGAAGAAATGTGAGAGTTTGGGCCTTAGGGCTTGGCTGAACTTGGAAGGACCCATCTATAAAATAAACAAACTTGAGGGGTTTATCTGCAGAGTTGCCTGAGTGTGCCCTCACCACCTATGCAGA
>SPJY01023417.1:2713759-2803878 GCA_005191435.1 Raddia distichophylla
GCGGTGCAAAAAAAAAACGCACACGGGGTGGCGGATGCCGCTAAGTTCGATGGCCCTGGCGATCGTACGGCCATTCTTTTTTCCGCTGACGTGACGGCCGGAGGAACGCGCTGCTAGCGCGTTGTATAATAGAATGATACGCATACTAATTTCTCTCTATATATTGGTCGATCTCCACAATCCAATTAAATTATTAAGGAATAGGTCAATTTTATATACCCAATCTATCATTTTAATATGTAAAACTATGAAATGATCCATTTTACGTGCCTCAATTATAAAAACCAAAGCAAAATAACCACATAGAGTGGTTTTAAAAGTGATTTGCCATTTATAACTTGAATAAGTGTATTTTACACTGCCAAGTTATTCAAAGTAAAATAAATCTAAAAATAGTAAAGAAGCATTTAAAATGTGCAATTCCTTTAAATATTAAATGAAAATATTCAGTTATTTTGTAATTTGTTTTGTAGTCTACAAGGATTATTAGATTTTTTACTTCTCAATTATTCGAGGGTGAAAATGGGCTTATTTAAATTAAAAATAGCCAAATTAGCTTCAAAACCACCACAAGGATTTATCTGTTATAGTTGCGATCTCTAAATGAAACATTTCATATTTATGGGGTTAAATAGACTTTCTTGATAGTTTAGGTATATAAAATAGGCCTATTCCAATTTATCACTCTTTCTGTTTCGAAATGTTTGCGGATGGCTTCAGCAATATCTATTTCAAATTGTTTGTCCAATTGTCTTTTTATACAAACCACATGATATAACACTTTTTAGTTATTACTTTTTATTTTTTGTGGGTTTAAGTGGTTCTTCTTAAAGATTTCAAAACTATCTTTCATATAATTTAAATTTTTTTTAGCCACCGAGACCTCTCAACTTCTAAGATTTTAATATTACTTAGATTTTCATATGATTCAAACAGAGCTAGCTACTACGACATGTGTTGTGCTAGCCACGTCCTGACCTCAAATTCTAATGTTAATACTGTAGTAGTAGGGTTGAAGTAAAATATAAAAGAGAGAAATGTTGAAAGAGAGAAATGTTGGGGATAGTATAGGAGATCAAAATAGTGTAACAATTGAAAAAAATAAATAAATAATAAATAAAATATGCTAAAATGTGGCTAGCATTGTGCATGTCCTTAGTCGATATAGGCCGACGCAAGGAAGGACCGAAGGGGACAAGAGCAGCTGCTGGTAGCGGGGAGTGCAGGATGAGTCGGTGCTTTGGCAACCGTGAGGATGGAGGGGAGCCAGATTAGGGTTGGAGAGATGTGTAATTTAAAACTTTATCTATGTATAGGAGAGGGCAATCAACAGTGCAAAAATTGAGTTATGGGCTTTGTTCTTTTCAGCGTATTGTTGTATTGGCGTATTACTGTAGCAAATTTGAGTGCCCTCGAAAAGAGATTTAAATATTAAAAATATAATTAAAAAATAGTTTTAGCATCTCTGAAAGGACTACTAAATGGCAAAAAAAAATCATTACAAATTATATAAGATATATAAAAATAACAAATTTGTTACGGTAATACGCAACGGCGTGTAACATTGAAAAGAAAAAGGCCATTGAGAAAACACCGACAGAGCCCAGCTGGTCCCAAACTATATAATTATTAATTTAATCCAATGTACGGTTCCAGTTGTAAAGGTAAAGCCAGAAGCAGCAGTCAGAAAAGCTTTCGGTCGACATCCCATGCTGGCAAGGCAAGCTTATCATAAATCTGGTCCTCCTAATGCTAGTCTTGTACAGTCGATCTCATCGGAATACCTTTTGCCCTGTCTATCAGCTCTGGATACGTACAAAATTAACGGCAGTGTTTAACAGAACACTCCAATGTTTTTTCTTCATTTTTTTTTCGAGACTAGAGGATATGTCCAATGATCAATTTCTGTTGTGTTACACTCTCCCTAGTTCACTATTTCGGTGAGACATGCGTCCAGAAAGAACAGATCAGTGCTCGACGCGACTTCAAACCTAGCCTGGATAACAGACATCAGGCGCAACCTCACGCCCCAGTTAATCCCCGAGCTCGTCTTAATCCTTAGACAGATGGCTACCTTACAACTCAACCCAGATGAGCCGGATCTCTTTCCGTGGCGTTTCAACCCTAATCATGAATTCTCGGTCCGATTAGCCTACCAGCTTCAGTTCGTGGGCCGGATCCCAAGACCGACCATTCAGCAATCCTGGAAGCTGTGGGCCCCTACCAAGTGCAAGTTCTTCTTATGGACTCTGCTTCACCGACGCGTCTTCACCGCCGATGCGCTCCTCCGCCGTCAGCTCCCCAACGCCTACTTCTGCCCCCTCTGCAGCAGAAATCTTGAGACCCCAGAGCATCTCTTTTTGCAATGTGCCTTCTCACGGCAAGCCTGGGTGAGGTTGGCAGCGCTGCTTAACACTCCGCGTTTTAACCCCTTCGGGTGGCTGCACGATAACTGCCTGCTCAGTTGGTGGTCCAACGACATCCTGCAGGACGGCCCCGCCCCCCGAGCCGCCCTCTCCGCCGCCTACGCAATTCTTTGGAGCATCTGGCTGGAGCGCAACAACCGGATTTTTCAGGGTGCCGACAAGCCCATCCTAGTTTTCTTTCAACACCTGTTGGATGACCTGCGCCTGTGGGAGACCGCGGGCACGCCTTTTGTAATTAGTTAGTCACTGTAGGGCCCACGGGGGGAGGGGCCCTGTTCTCCCCCCACCCTGTAATCTTCTTCTTAACTTTTTGAATATACGACAGTCCTTCTGCCTTGCTTCAAAAAGAAAGAAAGATTGTTTACATGCAAATACTTCCTCCGTGTTTTTTTTTACGATTTTGACTTTTGTATACATATTTAACCATATGTAAATATCATTTATTTTATCATGATTTGTTTTATCATTAAAGGTACTTTAAGCATGACTCAGATTTTTCATTTTTACGCTAAATTTTTGAATAACACGAATGGTAAATGAGTGTTTAAAAGTTAAATACGTCAAAAAAAAAAACGGAGTACCCGTAGATCTCTCTTTAGCTGCGCCCGGTTACCAAATATTCCATATATTAAACTGCACCTTCGTAACGGTACGTACCTGTGTTTTTTTTTTATTGAAAATTTTCCCAACAGCATATAGCTAGGAGCACCTACTGAAAAAGGCAGTAATTGGTTGGCGTCAATATACCCAGCTGAGTGGATTTGATAGAACTCGAAAGTCGAAACCAAATTTGGCTATTACCTCTTGGCGCTAAAATACTCGTATGATTTCTTTAACAATGAAATTCTCACATGATGAACAATAATATTATGAAAAGCGTCTCTCAAGAAAAGGTTCGGATTGTATCTCTCGGGTGTTCACCCCCCTATGCATATATTAATATATATGGGGCAAATGGTGTCACACGTTAATCGGATAAATTTTCATGTAAATCAGAGAAAAAGAAAAAACCTTCACCCTCAGTTATAGTAGTGTCAGATTATAACGACTCAACATTGAATCTACTATCAATAAATTCCCACATAAATCAAATAAAAAGAATAGATCTCACTGATTAATTATGGTGCGACCTGTTTAGAACAGCTCAACTTGAATATATTATCGGAGAAGACCATATAAATCAAATAAAAAGAAAAAAATCTCCACCATTAATTATAGTGGGTCCGATTATAACGGCTAAGATTAAAACGAAGAATACATATCCAGTGCAATAATATTAATAATAGAAATGAAAAACAAAATAAAAAAAATAAAAGGGTCTTACATCGGAGTCCACATTTTCTTAATTGTACGTAAATCTATTATCTGAGAATTGCCACATAAATCAGATAAAGAGAAAAGATCTCAACCAACGATTACGGTGAGCCCAGATTATAACGACTAGTCTCTTCCATATATATAGGATAAATGCAGATGCATCCAAATAATTAACATAGAACAACATGACCACATGTCCATCGGTTACAACAGAGCTAGATATAACAGTTTGGATTAAAATAAAGAGTTCATATCAGCTTTAATTTAAAATTTAAAAAATCAAAAATCAAAATACAATAGAAAAGGAGTCAATCTCAACTACAAAACTAGCAAAAAGTCCATGTCAACTTTAAAATAAAATAAAATAATAGTAAAGAGAGTCCATATCCTAGAAAAAGAAAGAGAAATCTACAACCACATTAGAATTTCAAAGTTAATAAAAAAATATATATACCAATGATTGTATTAATAAATCTAAATTATAACAATCTAGATGTAACAAACACAAGATCATACGACACCAACGATCAGATCGCACACCACCAAAGAATTTGTATTCAACGTATATATGGATTGATTCCGGATAGTTGCCACATATCTGACACACACACGTACACACGGATTAACTTTGTATAGCAATCAGTGAAACCTCATCTAAGGTACATGGATCAAATTTGTGCTAAAATGGACATGGCTTTCTAGAGATAGACACAAATTGGATCGGTTCATTTCCTCCTAATCCGTTCATTTATGCTTTTATATTGTAATCCCTAGATCTAATTTAACTAATTTTAACAAAAAAAAAATCCAGACCATTTTAGGACTACAACAGTCAACAGAGAAAAAAAATTAGAGAGGGGGCGGAGGGGTTTGGTTGATCAAATCTTGGGGCCGGGCATCTTATCCCACTCAGGTGGTTCTGTTGGCTATTTTCTGTGTGATGTAGTGCTCCCCTCGAGTAGTACAACTGCATCTCTGGTACAAATGCTGTCAAATGCAATAACAAAAAAGATATCATCGCCTGATCAGGTTGTCTCAGGGACCATGCGGTTTTCCAGCACCATGTGTCCTATAGATATACGACGCTTTCCATGCGTCCACATCTCCACTGGGATCTTAAATTCTTGATTCATGTGTGTTATATCTAAGATATAGATCCCAATGAATTACGAAGCTTGCGAGAGCCGACGACTTTTCCTTTTATACTTTATCAATTTTAGATTATGATCAGGAAGACAGGAACACACTGAATCGTACACCAAGATCTACATCTCAAAGTGTACAGCGCACACAAAAATTAATACAATGTCACAACCAAAAGTGGCGATGTAACTTAATAACCAACCACACAAAGGCTAAATTAAAATCAAGTATCCAAGAAACTATTATTAAATTACCATCCATGATTGATAAAGCGAGCCATGACAGCGACCACCTCCAAAGATTCCCAAGCTTTGAAAGTCTTCTCTATTTCATTCTTTTTTACGGTAACTTCTAGTATCGTATATATCAAGTAAGAAAGTAATATTCACAATCATTAGAAAAATACTTTTAAATACGAGTACAATGATATCATCTTTGTGTCACAAAATCTATATGTTAGTCAAATCACTGGTGAAAAATTTTAAAGTCTAAATCTTGAAATACGTGTGCGTCTTATAAAAGAAAATAAAGGGAGTATTATATTGAGCCAATTACTCTAGTATAAAGCTGCATATTTGATAAGTCTTTTTTCACCGTAGCTGGCGTTTTAATAATAAGATTTTTTTTGAGCAGAATTGTCCTTGGTTTTTATGCCATGTATTTTCTTTACGGTCAGTTAAAATTGCAATAATGTATTTGCATGACACTTCTCGTGCATGTCTCGGATGTAGAGGCTAGTTTAACATCATATATATATACAACGAGCGAGGTGACCCGCGCGTTTGTGCGGCTAGATTTGTTTTGATATATAGTGTTTATCTCTAACTCATAATCTATCTCTAACATATCAGATTGGATTTAAAGTTTATCTATAATATATTATATCAACTTTAGTATTTAATATGAATTTCTAATATTTTCTTTTAATCTAAGCCGCATAGATCTTTTTTTTCTTTGATTAATATATCCCGTTATAATTTGGTCCCACAGTTGATTGAACGGATAAAATAACCACATTATATAATCTTATTATTTAATCCGAATTTCTAATATTCTTCTTTTAATCTAAGCCGTTATAATCCGGCCCCACAAAATCAACGGCATAGATCTTTTTTTCTTGATTTATGTGAGAATTTCTTTGATTGATCTTGGCCGTTATAATTTGATCCCACCGTTGACCGAACGGTTGAAATAATTTGGATGATGTGGACGAACGTGGTGCCTTCTTTTTCTCCTCCTTTATATATATAACGAGCAAGGTGGCCCGCATGTTTGCACGGCTAGATTTGTTTCGGCATATAGAGTTTATCTCTAACTCATAATCTATCTCTAATATATCAAATAGGATTTAGAGTTTATCTATAATATATTATATCAGCTTTAGTATTAAATATGAATTTCTAATATTTTCTTTTAGTCTAAACCGCATAGATCTTTTATATAATATCTATGCGGCTTAGACTATAGATCTTTTATGTTATATTATATAAGAGTTTATCTCTCATATTAGATATTTGGTCGTGCGTGAACCATGCATGTGGCTCGTTGATTATGGTCGGCCTGGGCTTGAATCAAACCAAACGTCGTGGAACTCGTTCACATCGCATATATAGTGCAACGTTTTCTAAACGACGTGGCACATTGTGGTGAATATTTTTTAATATCCACTAAATCTACAACTCATAATCTATCTCTAATATATTAGGATATATCTCTAATATATTAGATTAGCTTTTGTAGTTATCTTTTTAATCTTTTCAATATTAACCATTAGATTTACATAATGCTATCCATATTGAGCGATGTAGATTTTTTTTTTATGATTAATGTGAGAATCTCTACTATTTTTCGATTAACGTGAAAATTTCTAGGATTTTAGAATTATTCTGGTGGCTCCGTTTAACTCTGCTTTATATATATAGATAGAAGATGCAACCTGAAGATCGAAAAAGAGAGAAGCGTTGTAGGTCCGCATGCATGCACAAGGCGACATAAGGAAATTTATGCTTAAAAAACAGACGACAAGAGGAAATATACCACGAGATAGAAAAGAATTTTGTAATAATTCATTAGACAGGTAGGTACTTAATTAATTATTTGTTTACACTTCAAAGAAAACCAAACCTATATGGCGCCCTCGTTCCTCTCGCTATCACGATGATGCCTCGTCAGACAACTGATCAAAATAGGAACTTGCTACTACAATGTTGAGTTGAGAATGAAGATAAAAAACAATTTTATTATATGATATTTGTGTACGTATATAGGGGGAATATCCAATGCCGACTGCTCGATGCTAACTTGTATGTGATTTTGTATTTGAGCAGCTCAATCTTATCTTACTGTATACTATATGAAACAAAATAAAATGAAGACAACACATTAATCCGAAAATACTAAAATTTTTAACACTAATAGGAAAAATACTAGAAATTCTCATGCTAATTTGGGAAAAAAAAAATTCATCCGGGATTTCAAAATTTTGGATTTCGAGAATTTCATTGGTTTTTTTTTTTGTTAAATTCTATGGGATTTCGTTTTTCGATAAGCACCAACTTCAAATTTTGTTCGGGCGGTAAGTTATTTTGATGATTTCTTACGGGAAATCAAATTTCACTAGGGAGTGGGATTTGAGGTTCAAACGGGATTTGAAACCTTGTGCCTAGGTTCTAAGAGGTGAGTAATTAACTAAGTGGTACCCTAAAAAAGCTACCTCATATTGCAAAAAATTTATGCAAGTCAAGTAAGTTGTAAGTAGGTACGTCGCAAATGGTCATGACCTCGATCATGGGTAGGGCAACACATCTTGATTTTGCTTATCTCACGCCAAAGCCTCTGTAGTTTTGTGTTTGGACACATGCATGCGAAGGCCGAAGAGAAACATGCACACATACCACCTTTTGTTTCTGAAAGGAAACAGAGAGCATATATATGCACACACGAGCGAGTCCAACGCTCACGTACGTGTGATAAAAAAAAACGCTCACGTACGTGTTCCATTTAATTTAGAGTTAGCTAGTCCAACGCTCACGTGCTCCATTTAATTTAGAGTTAGCTTCCAGAATTGCATATAGATCATAGACCTAGGATGGTTGACGTACAAACTTTCATATCCTTCAATTTATCGTTAATTGCTCTTGTGGACGTCAACAAGGTTTGCAAAATATTACTTTGACCATTAAAAACTTTTAAAAATTTATTTATAATGGATTAAAATTATAATATTATGAAAGTCATTTTGAAGACAAATTTCTCAATCTAATATTTTAAAAGATCTATATGGATAAAGTTTTAAAATTTTGACTTAGGACAACTCTAAAAAGTATTACTCCCTCCGGTCACAAAAATAAGTCGCCGTTGACTTTTGGACACGCCTTTAACCATTATTTATTTTGTTATGATTTGGTTTATTATTAAATTTATTTAAGCATGACTTATATTTTTATATATTTGAACTAAATTTTTAAATAAGATGAATGGTCAAAGGCGTGTCCAAAATCAACGACAACATCTTTTTGTGACCAGAGGTAGTATTTCATAACGGAGGGAGAATAATTCAGTATATTCACTACTCGCTGCAAAAATTGAGGAAGCTACATGCCTGGGAACCCACGTCACCGTTTCAACAACAATAACAACAACAAGAAATTGTATGAAACCGTCTAGGCCACATACACAATTTGTGGTTCCTCACAGTTGATTTTTGTGGCCGTTGGATTAAAATTCCAATAGTTCAAGCCAATCCTAATCTATACAACCCTAGCCCAATCCTACCTCCCTGCTCCCCTCGCGATCCCCTTCTCTCCTCTCTCGATACCATTCCCTATCGCCGCTGCCACTCCGCGCGCCTCGACCTCAGCCACCGCCGCCCGACGGGCGCCCTGCCCACCCTTATATGGTCACCGTCGCCGTGGACCCACTACAAGAATCAGTATGAATCTCGAGGGCCAAAAACCCTCGAGAAAAGGGGAGAAACCCTCGAGATTAGGCTTTCTTGAGGGCCGGCCTACTCGAGAAAAACGACGTTTCTCGAGAGCCTGGCCCTCGAGAAAGCTAAATCTCGAGGGCCCCGTAGGCACCCTCGAGAACACTTGTAGGATGGACGAAATCCTGACTTAACGGCAGATAGAGACAGTTTCTCGAGGGCTAAGCCCTCGAGAGCCTTTTCCCATCGTATAAAAAAAAAGCACATATAGTAACATAGCAAAAAAAAATCCCCACATGAACATCTGCACATGAATATAGCAAAATAAATTCTATATATATGATGTAAGAGCTGCTGGAATTTTTGAAAATAAGATCAATGCTCGGTTTAATCCATATGCCAAATATATATTGCTTAATCAAAATGCTCCACATCAACATGAACCACAAATTCATCTGCACATGAACATGAATCAAAATACTTGGTTTAATCCACAAATTCATCTGCATATAAACATGAACCACAGAACATGAAAACATCTGCACATGAACATGAACAGCCGAATTTTCACATGAGAGAGAGAGAGAGGGCTTGGCGGCGGGGCTCGGCGGCGAGGAGGAAGGGCGACGACGGAGGAGGCCCACCACCCGCCGTTCGGAGAGAGAGAGAGAGGGAGGGAGGGAGGAACCAACGGAGGCGGCGGCGGCCGGATTTTGCTCCTGGAGAAGCCGGCGGCGGTGGATCCGCCGAAGAAACCGACGGTGGGGCTCGGCGAAGGACCCGGCCTCCTACCACCAGATCCGGGCGCCGCCCGCCGGATCCGGCAGCCGCTCGCGACGGAGGTGACGGAGAAGGCGCCGGTGGCGAGGACGCGAGGCGGCGCGGCGTGCAGATTGGAGCGAGGGGCACCTCCCCCAGCAGCGCGGTGGCGAGATCGGGCCGGCAGGAGGCGGGGAACACTAGTACAGAAAGAGTAATATAAGACGCACATTTTGAGACGGTTTTGACTTATCAAACCCGAAAGTGTCTTTTATTGCACGCGGGTCAGGAATTAGAGACGGTTTAACTATAACCGTCTTATATGTTAGTTGCTTTAGAGGCGGTTTCATTCTAACCGTCTTATATGTCAGTTGCATTAGATACATTTTCGTAGTTACAAACGTCGCAAATGAGGTATGAGAAAAAGAGTCACTTTTATAATAAGAAGCGTCTTTTATAATTATGTATTATACGACGTTTCTTTATGTACAATCATATGCTTTGTTTGACGACAGTTGAATGGTACAAGCCGTCTCATAAAGATATGTATTTAGCGACGGTTCGTATAATGCAAGTGTCTATTTTGATTATGGACGGTTCAGTAGTACAAACCGACTCATATGACTATTATATATGTATCCCAAATATTTTTAATATATATATTTTTATTTATTTATTTATTTATATTGTACACTTTTAAGCAAAATAGCTTTGGAGCAGGCTTCAACAATTTTGAACTACACCTAAGTAATCAACTATGTATATCTATATTATAGTAAAAAAATGGAAAAATACCAATAACATTTGTTTTAAATAAAAAAGATACTCTATCTATTGACTAATGCAGATTAATGTCTTATATTATTAAATAGGGACTGACTTTTCATCAGGCGACTGAGACTTATTAAATTGCGTGCATGTTTTAAATCTCCAACAAAAGTGAATATTAATCAATGGAGTGTTTGGCTCGGAATTTTTATCAGGAAGAAAATAAGATAATGGATTGATTAGCTGAATACAATTTGAATACATGTGGCCATTCCAAAGGTTGTTGGGCTGGATGGATGGACGATCTTGCTATCACAAAGAAAAATCATGTTGTCTATCAGTCCGTGTATATGTGTTGTTTTTTGGCGTCACTATATTGTATTAAATTTACGTTTATACATTTAGGTGTTACTATTATGCTTATCAAGGAGCAATGCTGCTTGTTTGTATATATGATAATTTTTTTTATAATTAAATGAAGTATTATTTAGTCATCCTGTGCATAATATATGATGTGGTTCATAGTCTTGGAATTAAGTGTCTTCTATGGTAATACATGTGAGATGGTTTATACGTACGGAAGTGTCTTATACGGTATGTCATATAAGATGGTTACACACACTAAGCGTCGCTTATTAAACACTATAAGAGGCGGTTAAAGGTATACAAGTGACTTATACGATAGAATATATAAGATGGTTACATAAAAAACGTCTCTTATAAAGCACTATAAGAGATGGTTATAGGCACGAAAATGTCTTATATAGTAGAATATATAAGATGGTTGTATATAGAAAACGTCGTATAAACATATCATATGAGACGTTTTACAAACGTCTCATATGAATGATCTCTTTTGTGACACCAGTCATATAAGTCATTTCAAAACCGTCTTAAATGATAAAAAAAAAAAACGACTCAAAAGTGCATTTCTGTACTAGTGGAAGGAGGAGGAGGCGGCTGGCGGAGCTTCCCGCCGCGGCTCGCTGGAGCTCGGCTGTCGCGGCTCGCCGGAGCTCGGCCGCCGCGGCTCCATCCTTGCGCGTAGGAGAGAGAAGGAGAGGTGTGGGGAAGAGATATGACAGGAGTAGGGGGAGAGAAGGTGGGAGTAGGGAATAGATAAGGATGGCATTTTGGAATTTTTTTTGTAGGGTGCGCAGGAGAAATTTTAGAACTAGCCGGCGGGAAAAATAAATTTTTGTGCCAACACGAGGAGCCCTCGAGAAACTTGTCTTTGCTACCTCTCGAGGGCTAGGCCCTCGAGAAACATCTGTCCTCCCAAATGGCCGTTAGACGGGGACGGTGCGGTGGTGGCTTTCTTGGTTTTCTTTTTGGCCCTCGAGATATACATTGGGAATCTCGAGTGCTGTCTTTTGGCTCTCGAGAAAGCTTCTGGCTCTCGAGATTCATGCAGATTCTTGTAGTGACCCCCCTCCTCTGCCACCCGGCTGCTTTCGACCATTTTCCGTGGTTGTAGCGCCCCCACCACCGGTTCGTCGTGGCCTCGGGCATTCCTCTAAGCTCACTGAAACCTTTTGAATTTGAACTCAAACATAACCCCAAACTCACGATGCCTGCGGTTGCGGCCTGAGATGACGAAGATGGCAGTGCGATGCGGCCGAAGACGAGGAAGGTGGTGGAAAATCAAAGAAAGAAGATGGAAAACTAGGCAACTCCGAATCAACCCGTATAAATTCAAGATTTGCACGCTTTACATGTTAGTAAATCCAAAATTACAGGAGGGGAATATATTGATTGAATGGACGGAGCGTGCGTGCGTGCGTACGTACGTATAGGCACGCGGCATGCAGCTGGCGATCGATGCGCGATGGGGGCGGCAGGCAGGCGAACGGCAGGACGTGTCGGAGGCTGGGGTGATTGCCTATACGGATCGATCGATCGACAGGGCCGAGGCATGCGCGCGGCCGGCCGCGTGCGCTCTGCATGCCTCTGCTGGTACCACGTCCAGCTTCGAGCCGCGCACAAGCGCAGAAGAAAGAGAGATCGAAGCGAGATGATCAATTTGCTAGGCCCAGGCGCCGTTGCGATAGCGCAAAACCTAGTCATGTAAGTGTGTGGCGGGCGGGCGTGATCGCTGAATCTGATCAATTAGCAGGGAAGCCATGCTTGTCGACCTCCCTGCAAGTGCATGCTCATCGAGGAGCTGTCCTTTCAGCAGCTACCTCGCTAGTGCATCCAGTATATATCAATTATCAATATATATGTATAGTGTGCGGGCAATTTGCGTGCATGCATGATGTTATGATCGCTTCTGTTGATCGATTGATCAGTACTTAAACGCACGCATGTACATCATATTGTCATGACTAACGTAACTGCGCACGTTCTCGCCGCATGGGTGCCGACCAGCAGGCAGAAACTATAGCTAGCGTTCGTATATATATGCACAGTTGACGAATAATATTCCCTTTCAGACATGAGAGTCTGAAGTACCTTTTAATGTCTGGCAAAGTGTTTTTTTACTAGTGGCTTGTACATCTAAATAGTTGCGTAATTGTCGTTTTGGTGTTTTTGTAGCTAGCTAGGCACCGAATATGATTTTGGTTTTTAAATCCACTTCAACAAACGCTTATTAAATGGAT
Organism: Raddia distichophylla; assembly: GCA_005191435.1. Classification (NCBI taxonomy): domain Eukaryota; kingdom Viridiplantae; phylum Streptophyta; class Magnoliopsida; order Poales; family Poaceae; genus Raddia; species Raddia distichophylla. Next base: position 2,726,701 of record SPJY01023417.1, read on the forward strand.
ACGTATATTCACCGAATTTTAAGTTTACAAGCAATCTTTTGGGTGGAAAATTTCAGGATTTTTCTAATCCCATTCTTGTAGGAAGAAACATTCAATGGTATAAAAAAAGTATACAAATTAATTAAGTACATAAAATTAAGGCTGGCATCTCAAATCGGACGTCCCATATGAGAGTCGTCCCATATCGGACGCATGGCGTTGTATTGACGCCAGCATGTTGAATCATCAAAATATAATTATGAATATTTGTGAAATATATTTATACATGTGAACATGGTGAAACCCTGGTGAACTTCAGAAAATAACCCCCGAAAGTTAATAAAGCCACCAAAGAAACTTGGAAAAATACTAATAAAACATCGGTAAGAGTTGATGAACCTTGAGAGTGAAGTGAAAACCCGGGGTGAAACTTACACAATATATTGATAAAACATGATGAATGGTCATGTACTAATGAAACCTTATGTTTACTGTGTTAAAAAATTTACCCCGACCAAGATTAAGCTAATTAACCCAAATTAGCAATCTTGTATTCTCGACCAAGATTTAACGTTATAAAAAGGTACAAATATTGCCTTCCTAGGGTTGGGGTGGAACCAATGGGGCGAGTGGCCGTGGCTAGTTGGCGTGAATGGGGAACTTTTTGTGTTGCACGGGTGTGGATTTTTAAATAATAGTGAAACATAAGGTTTTGTTAGTGCATTATTAAGTTTTATCGGTTCTTTAAATTTCATCAGTAGGTCATATAGGCTTGGTTATTTTTAAGTTTCATCAGTAGATAGCTAAGTTTATTTTATTGTTTAATCAAGTTTCATCGGTACGAAGGAAGTTTCTTTGATATTTTTTAAATTTTATCAGTAGGGTTAAAGGTTGCAATAGACAATTTTTCAAGTTCCTTCAATGGTACTTTGCTCGAGTTTTAGAAGATAAAAAAAATCAAATTCACCTATTTTACGCCAAGTTTCATCTCTAGGTTTCCAAAGTTTTCGTCGGTACAGTTCTCAGTAAGTTCTTCAACATACTTTTTTCTCTCTCTCAAGTTTCCATACATCCGTCAGACGTCCGATTCCGCCCAGTACGGCCGGTTTAATAACGTGATTCAATTCGCAGGATGTAGCGGGGAAGCCGCGGAAGTAGCAACCGTGCATTGATCAGTTCAGATCAGATCTGTGTGTACATATTAATGCACTGTAGCTAAGCCAAGCTATATATAGATGGACCGTGATCTCATGGCCGGACGATGGATGGATCGACCGGGTACGCGCGAGTACACCAACTCCACTTGGACTCTATAGCTCAGCGATCCGTAGGGCACGCAGCAAGCAAGCAAGCATGCACACGCCGCAACAGTGCCCACCAAAGTGGCGCATCGCTACACCCCCACACCGATCCATCTCGCTCGCTCGCACGCGCGCATCGCGTCTCGTCTCTACCGATCCCGCGCGCGCGCCCGGCCGGTCAAACGCAGCAGTACGCGCGGGCGCGGGCGCGCGCGAGTCCCCACGCACGCACGCCGCGCTCGCGCCGTCCGCCGCATGCAGCAGCAGCGCGCAGGCAGCGCGTGCCGCCCCGGCCGCGGTGGTGGTGCGCGCGCATGCATGCCCTCCCCGCCACCGCTTGCACGTACGGCCGCTCGGGATCCGCGAAAGCTTGGCCGGCGCGCGCGCGACGCCGCCGAGCCTAGCTGCGCCATAGCCGGCGGCCATCGGCCGGCGAGGCTGGCCTCTGGCCTCCCTCGCCGGCGAGATCTAGGTGGCAATAGCCTTTTCCCCAGAATAGCATGGGGGGAGGGCTCCCTCGTTTCTAATGATTGTGCCAAATCCGTTAAAGGGCACCCCCTATGGGCTATGGCTAGCTATATACACTACCCCTCCTCCTCGCGTGAGCTGCTGCTCATGACCGTACGTGTAGCGTACGCCTCCCCGTGTCTGCGGCCTACACGGCTACGCCGTCCACTGCCTCCTCCCCGGCGCTTTGCTTTTTTAAGCAAACGGCGTAGACGGCACATATCTAGCATCAGCTAGCGGCGCAGTGGAGGCCGAGGGGGGCATCTAGCTTAGCCAAATCCAGCACTCCAGCAGGGCGTAGTAACTTCTCAGCTGGGCATCGGAGGCATGCACATCCAGCTACCTTCCTCCCATCATTTTTATTTTTTATCTATCCAATCTAATGTATCCATGTGTTTGTGTGCATGCTACGTACGTGCATGTATATCATCTGTACATGCGCGTGTGTGGGCATGCGTCTACATATATGGTGGTAGTACGTTGGCTTAATTATGTACGTTGTTGTTGGGTTCTGTACTCTTAATTTGCTTAAATAATATCGTGACAAAGTTTTTTCATAGTTTCTAGATAAAAACATTATTTATGAAATTATCATATATATGGCTTTCAATACCTTTGAGTGTTTGATGTCCCAAGACCTTTTATTTTCAAAACTCTTGTTTGGTTGAAAACTTGAAATTCTTCCTGTGGCAGCAAGCTTGGAGGCATTGGGCACCCTCCAAGTGTAAATTCTTCCTGTGGCAGCTGCTGAACGGACGTGTCCTCACCGCGGACGCCTTAATGCGCCGGCAGATCCCGAACGATTATTTTTACCCGTTATGCGGCCGTAACCTCGAGACTCCGGAACACCTTTTCTTGGAATGCGATTTCAGTCGTTTCATCTGGAACCGCATTGCCCTTCGGATGAACAAACCGCTCCTTCAACCGGTTAACTGGCTCCAGTCGTCCTACCTCCCTTAAATGTGCACGCGTCTCCTTTGGTGGGGAACGGATATAGAGAGAGATGGGAGTGGGGGAGTTAATGGGCTGCATCTCCTTTGATGGGCCCCACATCTAAACATGCACTCTTTGTGAGACAATTTTTGAACACTAAAAATACACTCTTTGTAGGACAGAGGGAGTATATGGCTTTCAACACCTTTGAGTGTTTGATGTCCCAAGGCCTTTTATTTTCAAAACTCTTGTTTGGTTGAAAACTTGAAATTATGGGAGGGGTACGTGTGTGTATCTGGAGTACTAAAACCCAACTCCTAGCTAAAGTTCACATAGCTATTGGCTCTCACTAGCTATTGTGTTTAGTCACGTTTGTCATCCTAATTTAAAACCATTTCTTTAAACTTTGTAATAGTTCCAATGAATACTATAGTTTAATGGAGTTTGATGAAATGTGTGTGTGTGTACGTACATAGGCGCAACTATATGTATTATATATGAAACCATGTTTTATTAAAACCATGCACGTAAACAAACCCTAAGTGGTATTAATTAAGTTTATGCAAAGTGTGCTACTTTAAAGTTAGGTAGTAATATATAGCTATAGGACTTTTTGGATGCACGTACGTATGTAGCTATATTGTTTTGAGCAATTTGATTTAATCAATCTAACGGCACAACGATCTCTTACTATCTACAAGGAATGAGGCAGAGTAAATACATTTTGACATATTTACGGGTAAAACGAACTACATATCAACTTAATGGAGATAGCTAAGAAGATGTGCATCTAGCATGGAGGGTGATTAGACGAGAGCCAAATCACCTTTAAGGGGAAGAGGGTTTCGATGATCAGCTCAGTACAAACTGGCGCAGAGAGCTCGGGCCCGCCTGCCCGTTCGTACCAACGTGGTTCATTGCACTATCATTGTGTGTGTGCGCGCGCACGGCGGCATGTGTGTGTGTCTTGGCTCTTTGAGAATATATGAGCAAAAGTACTGTCAATTCAGTCAAGGTAACATGCATATCAGGAAATTCTACTTTCGCACAAAATTAGAGTAGCTCGATCAGGTCTTCCTTTCACACCAAATCAGTTTTTTATGAAGCAGGCTCCCACATGAACTTTTGAGAGTAAGAGGAATGGTTAAAGACGCGTCCAAAAGTCAAAAACATCAAATAAAAAAAGAACGGATGGAGTATAAATTAAAAATTTGAGAGGACATCCCGTGATTGTTGTAAATGAATGAGAGACGATTGTGTGATAAAAAATAATAGACCGAAAAACACTATCAATAAATTCACATGCATTCTTTATAGGATTACTAAACAAAATAATTGAAAATATGTGTCTTATATAAAAAAAATGGAGGAGAACACTTTGCTCCGGAGCTAAACATGGAAGGGCAAGCACTCCAACTTTTTTTTCGCTAAATTTTGTAATTAGCACTCGCAACCGAGGGATGGCCTCAAATACGTACCCACCCTATGCGTATTTTTCTATTCTACTTCCTCCGTTCCAAATTATAGTTCACTGTTGACTTTTGGATATTCTATTTGACCATTCGTCTTATTCAAAAAATATATCTAAATATTATTTATTTTGTTGTGATTTGTTTTATCATTAAACATATTTTAAGCATGATTTATATTTTTCCATGTTTGCACTATTTTTTTCTATAAGACAAATGGTCAAAAGACATCTTCAAAAGTTAACAGTGAAGTATAATTTGGAACGGAGGGAGTACTAAATAAATATACCAACCTTGCTGAATGCTGGTGTCTTTCCAAAAAGAAAATTAATCAATATTGTATGTCTATATATGATCCACACGTACAATAATGTACTATATAGTTTCATGTTCACATCAACTCCACAGACATTTAGGATCAGATGGAGGCAAATGAGGTCCTATAGAGGAGCATGACCAATGAAAATTTTGCAAACAACATCTTTAATTAGGTATAGTGTATATCAGCATAAGCGCGCGGCCAACAAATTCTCTGAGACAACCCAGCTTACTAGCATTGACTCAAATGTTCTGATATATATGGAACTAGTACTTTTTTACCAACCCCTGGAGTGAATGACTATATGTCATAAATGATATAAATGAATGACCAATAAAGGAATTTTTTTGGCTGATGCATATATTACGCGATTTACAATATGTAACTTTGGCTTGTCGTATTTGTCCATCAAATGGAGAAAGGATTTTGGTAGCGTCTCGATGCTAAAAATACACGAACATTAAAAGATTTTTAAAAACAAATTCAAAATACAAAAAGTTCTACCGAGACAGATACAAAAGTGACATTCATTTTATAACGGGTGCAATGCATGTTTGTTCACAGAATTCACTAGGCACAAAACGTTCCGTCTCAAAACATCTAAATTAAAAGATTAATAATACACGCTGCCGTTGTGTTATCTTAAACATGCAATCCCCTTGTACTTTTTTCTTAAAGGAATTAATTTTCTTGTTTTCTTAGTTGCATAGAATTACACATGCAATGCTGGGCATACTTGAGATTTTAGCGAAGCTCCATTAATTTTCCAAATGCATGTGCCAAACAGTACGTCCTGAGGCAACAACGTACGTCCATGCATGGTGATTAAGGAAAGGATAGTATATACTCACTAGTGGCTAGCTAGCTGGTGCCTATGCAGCATAAGTTATTACCATCCATGAAGGCATGCAACAGCAGTGATGCACGCTTGGACCATCCCTTCCGAGAAATTCCAAGAGCCTAAGCTAGCCACGCACGCACGAATGAATGACTGATCAGTGGCGCATCCTGCATCGCATCACGATTTAGCTGACACCGTGAAGCGTAGCCGTCATTGTTAAGACTTCACTTGAGAGAGCCGGCCGGCCGGCCGGCGTTAGGCAACCACCGTGCCGATATGATCCATCCGACGATCGATCGATCGGTTGGATACGATGGATCGATACGCGAAGTGGGCGGCGAGGCGACCGAGGGAGGGCGTGTGTTGATGGATGGATCGATGCATGAGATGAGGCCCCTTTGTCGCGCTCGGTTGTCAGGTAGCTCCGCACCCGCCCGCGCATCTCCAAATCAATGGGCTACATGCATTGACGCATCCGGCTGACAAGTAATATGCGCCCAACAGTGGCGCCACTATTGCGAGTACCAGCAGCAGCAGCTGCAGCTGGCTGCTGCGGTGCCATCGATCGGGCGAGCTAGGGCAGGGCATGCAGCTAGCCGGCCAGCGCGCGCAGATGGCTACGCATCCCGCGGAAAAACATGCCCTGCCCGGGCATGCACACGCCAGTGCCACAAGCTGCACAGCACAGCACCGCAAGCGAAGAGAGGGCTAGCTAGGCAAGTAAAAGCTAGCTAGGGGATCGAGGGAGTACTGACCAGAGGAGTGTTGTGTGAGCTGATCTGAGCTGAGCTGAGCTGAGCCGAGTGAAGTGACAAGATATCCTAGAATCTTCCTCCCATCCTACTACACATGCGATTGCTTTCTTAACTTGAAAGGCAGGGCATGCATTCATGCAGCAGAGCAAGCTAGCTAGCTAAGCTAGCCGTCCATATCGACGGAGCAGCGATCACTGATCAGTGCATGCGCTCAGCTCGATCGATCGATCGATCGTCGGTAGGGCATGGCAGGCAGCGACGATGGTTTGATCGTGGTCGTCGTCGTCGCCGTCGAGGTGAAAAGCACGCAGCTAGTGATGGATCGAGATCTCGATGGATCGATCGTGGCTGCACTGGCCGGTGCGTTACACGGGAGGGGTAGGAGGGGGCGAGGGGTGGAGGGGTGGGCGCTTTTTTCCTGGAAAGGAAACTGAGGATTCGTCACATCACCACGCGGTGTCGCAGTCCATCGATCCATCCATCGTTGATCGCCAACCTCCACCAGACAGCGACCCTATGCTCTGTTTGTGTGCGCGCGCGCGCTCTCTCTCTTTATGAGCTTATCATCCCGCGCGCCATAGCTAGCTCTCCATCACTTACTGCATGCTCCCCCTCTCTTTCCCCGTCTCGGCCTCTCACGCGCGCGCATGCACACTACCACAGCCACAGCCAGCCAATTAACCAAGGGAAAAAAAAATTCCTAGTAGCTAGCTCGCCTAGCTAGCTACCCTCCTTGTGATCTGAGAGTTCTCACTCCCATGTACTCCCCACTTCACCTTTACTCCCTCTCGATTCCAAGAATCCAAACATGTGTCGGCTCTAGCTACAATAGAGAGAGTGAATGAGAGAGAGAGAGAGAGAGAGAGAGTAAAACATGTGGGGCAGAGGGAGGGGGAGGTCATTGGTGCGCTGGAGCGATGGCGCATTCAGCGGCAGGGGTACTGAGCGGGCGGGGGGAGGAGCAGTCAGTCATGCGCGCAGCCGCGGTGGCCGTCCTCGTCGTGCACTGGGTGTCGCCATCCGGCTACTCAAGCTCCGTGGCATAAATGGCACCGATCCATCCCAGATGATATCCCTCTTTCTTCTTGTTTTTTTTTCTTCTTCTCTCTCGCGGTAGTAATAATGCTGTGCGCATCGCCGCGCGCCAGTCAAGATCACTGCCCGCCCCCGTGTGCGCGCGCCAGATGTGGTCGATGCATGCTACCATCTGCTGCACCCTGCTCCCCCCCACCCCCCTATCTCTCTTCCCATGAATCATCTCTCTGTCTCTCTCTGTCTCTCTGTCTCTCTCTCTCTCCATGAATCAACGTAACTGATAATTAGTTCGATTGATGCATGGACTGGTGGACATCTCGCTGTGTGTGTGTGCAGCATGAATGCATGGCATGGCATGAGAGGGATGTATCATCATACGCGTGTGAGAATCGGCATGCACGGCCCCATTCGTGCTGCGTCCATCTGAATGATATCCCATGATCTCTCTTATCGATCGACCGCTGGTGGTTTCGTTGATGCAACAACCGATCATCAACCTCCATGCATGTGTAAGCATCGGTCGATAGACAATGCATGCATGCTGGCTTCCCTTCCTTCCTAGCTTCCATATCATATGCCAACCGGCAGCCGATCCCTACCAGCAATCGGCACACAGTACCTGATCGAGCGAGCGAGCAACAAACCCCTGCTGCTTTCCATATCACATGCCTTGATTGTTGATCGAAGGAATCAGCCAGATATGCATGCTTCGCTTCCATATCATATGTCGGCCGCTGAGCTGATGCATGATAACAAATGTCCCCAATCTTACAAGCTCCTCTTCGTCTTGTCACAAGATCATCAGCTGCTGCGGCCGCCGCCGCCGCCGCCGCCGCCTGAATCCATGAAATCGATGTATATATTCTCTGGCCGCCGTTGACGTTGACCAATGATGGCCGCTTCCATGATCCATTAATTGGCAAATGATGAGAGACGCGCATATATCATTTCTTGTCGAATTAATTAATCAACAACACGAAGTGATTAACTAGCTGAACTGTGCCGTACTGCATGCTCGCCTCCTTGGTTAATGACCAGGCCGGGAATCCAAAGACCCATGTAGTAGTGAGGAATCCACGGAACTATTTTGTCCCCACGTGCGAAATAGCTAGAGGGAGCTGAGCCTGTGGCTTGCGTTCTGGCGCGCTATGGCTAGCGCTGCATGCACGGGCAAATAGCGATCTCTCATCAGAAAATATTTTTTGGGGGCATCGTCTTCACATGCATGCGCGAGCGCGTCGTCTTTTCCCGGCCGCTTGCTGGCTTAGATAGAGAGGAAATCTCCCGGCGTCGTCTTGTTTTAGTCATGAACAGTTTTGGGACTGATAATCTCGCCGTGGCTACAGTTCTTTAATCATGATAAGAACGTCATAAAAACTGTTCGTTTTAATTTCCTCTCTTATGTGTGCTCTTTCGTGTCAGGAAAGGTAGGTTTCTGAAAAGGCACAGGGAAAGCTTTCGTTAGGCGTACTTGGCGCAACAAAACTCATGAAAAAAACAAACCAACCTCACGGATCTAGCTAGGAGAGCATGTGTTATCCGTATCACCAAAGTATGTAGACTGGGCCTACGCGTACAACCTGCTTATCAGTGTACAAACTAAAGATCAAATTGTACTAGCAAAAGAAGCTAGCTAGCTAGCAAGCATGGGAGTATCAAGTTATTAAAATAGTTATTTGCTGGTTATAATTAGCGCCATAGCATGGCATGCAGCTGCATGCCTGCGTGCTTGTTTCCCAGTAGGAATCTGGATTTATATATGCTGTGTTTCTTGACATACCAAATTAACACGTATATATATGTTTCAACCTCTCACAATTAATGTGAAAACTGCGCATCATCAGTTTTTATCTGCTTGAATTGGGAGCTGGCATATGTTTTCTACTCTTTATAAATATATATATTTCAACAAATTTTTTTGCTAAATCTAGATGGTGCTATGAGCCTATGAGTACTAGAAGAGTGGATATATAATATATACCACAGGACTTTCGGTAAGCCGTAAAATATGATCACGTACGCTAGCTAGTTCTTTTGCGATGCACTAAAAAGATACGCATCATCCGTTTCCTTTAATTTTATCAAGAAACTCCGATTATTTAAGTTTCCTTATACTACATCTGCAGTATAATTACGTATGTCACCTCATAAATAAATTGTTCCATGTGAATATATATATACCAGAACCATCATAAATGGTACGTTGACTATTGGTGATTAGTAGGAACCAGTAAAATATTTCAGAGATGCTATTTCGCAGGCACCTAGGCGGGACGAAATCGTGCAGGCGTCACCTTCTCCAGCACCGGCCGCCGCCGCCGTCGTCTCCAGCAGCCGCCGCCCCCGGGTTAGGGTTGAGGGTTGGCGGTTTTTGTGCTCCCCGGCTATAGATTAAGGGTGGGCCGGGGGGGAGGTGGAGGCCCGGCAGTTGGTCGGGATTGTGAGGGCGGCGGCGGAGGCGGCGCCGAAGCTGGAGGTGGGGAGAGATGGCGGTCGGTCCGGCGACGACGGGCGGATCTGGATGTTGCGGACATCGTGGTTAGGGTGGGCGGCGTCGGCTGGCGGTGGGTGGACATGAGCAGGAGCGGCCAGCAGCAAGGGCGTCGCCTGCCGAGCGCGTAGACGCCCGCGCAATAGCACCTTCCAAAATACTTCGTGCGTTTATTTTAAAAAAAAAATCACAAACTTTGTACAATGGACATAATCTATCAAATAATAAAATAGGGTGCAATGGAGCCACCATATTAATCCTAAAGTATTAGAAATTCCCACATTAAAATTGAAAAGAAAAAGAAAGCTTTAAACTGTTGATTATTGTGGGCCCAGATTATAGAGGGCTATAGATTAATATTAAAAAATAGAATTAAAAATAAAAAATTCGAGCCAGATTAAAAAAGAGTGTGTATCAACGTACTACAACAAAACAACAATAGAAATTCAAAATAAAAAATAAAATAAGAGCCCATGTCATATTAAATGAAAGGGTACATGTCGGCTACATAAATTGCATAAATTTGGAAATGCGCGGGACACTATACTCATTGATATTAAATTCCGAAACACTTTTATAAATTCAATTTCCATGAAACTTTTGGTAGGTTGTCTTGCATGACTATGATATGAAGCTCTTTTACAATTTATTAAAATAATATGGACCATCTATTTCCTTTGATCTAATAATTTAGATTATTTTAAATTATGTGTATAACCTCCTAAATGAATTGTTATAGTAAAATATATATACCACAACAATCTTAAATTGTGTCATAAAAATTTCGTGAGTTATCATTGATTATCAGTGTTGTTGGTGGGACCTGGAAATAAAACTATGCCAAACAAAAATGTGGACTACAATTATGAAAGGCAATTGCCCAAAATTTGTCGATATATTAGAATTTAGTATATAACCTACATTAATATAATAACGATCAAGGTGTAATGAATATAACTAGATTTGTGTCAATATATAACCTAACATACACTTTATAACTGTAATGAATATAAACTCCTTTTTAATCTAAGACAATATAATTAATCTAATTTACTTTCATCAAATCTTTTTCTTTTTCCCTTGATTAACGTGAGAATATTTAGTATTAGTCAATTGACGTGGAAATTCTACTATTCTAGGATTAACGTGGTGTCTCAATTTAGATAGATTGTCAATTAATACTAAACAGATCCTTTTGTATTGAAAAAATACGGCTTTAAAATTAATTTACACATGCTCATTTCATGCAACGTTTTAATTGGCACAAAAAAAGCGCTCAGTTAATTCTTGGAAAGTGAAATCAGTTAATTTAGATAGTTTACATAAATTAATTTAGTTGGACCCTCAGTCCAACCCAGAAAGTGAAGTTTTATTCGCAGCTGAAAACGCCAGTGGCGATCGAAAACAACACCTTAACAACATGTTAATTAGACCCCTGATATAAGCTGGAGAGGTCACCATCCAGATTAAGTTTCATTGTCTCGCCTTAATTTGTCCACATATGCATTCATTCAAGCGATCAAATCATGCATATACATCACGCACAGAACCATATGAAGGAACAAGTTTATACGACAGGACGATCGATACATCACGTAAGTACGTACATGTCCCATGCATAAACTCCTGCCTGGCATGTGGCATCTAGCTAGATTAATCAGCGGTAGCTAATAGTACTCTTCCAAGTCGCAACAACCACACACCAATCGATCTCGTCGGCCCCACCAACCGATCGATCGACGGCAGCGAAACGCCCTATCCACGATCATACCTGACATCTTTCAAATTCCATCAAACAAATTAATTAGGAAAAAATACACCCGTAGCATTACAAGGTTTTTTTTCTCCGAAAAATCGAGCGAGCTGGCTTTGTATTAATTATAGAAGAAGTAAATATGCACAAGAATGCTAGTTAATTACTCTCTCAATTGTGAAATAGTAGTCGTTTTTTATATTGACACATGTACAAAATAGCAATTTAACAATAAAATTTTCAAAATTTACTTATGATGCATTAAAAATTATAATATTATGAATGTTCTTTTTAAGACGAATCTATCTATATGATTTTTACGTTCTCAATCTAAATAGTTTAAAAGTTTTTTATAGATTAAGTTTTAAAAGTTTGACTTAGACCAAGATTAAAACAACGTTATTTCATAACGGAGGGAGTATAAAAAAAAGCCCTCAAAAAGTCGCAAGTTGTGCTATTACAAAACTAAAATTTGCAAAATATCATTTCATGTGACAGTGACACTGAACTAACACATCATAGCAGCAGTAACATCTGCAAAATAAGGACTTTATAATAACGTGGTTGCAGTTGATCCAATTAATTAAACGCTTGATCATGTGCGGCGCCGTCAAATGAAACTGATCATCGACAGATCACACAGTTTAATGATGCAATCTCTCGATGGATCAGGCTGTCATTAGTACGTCTGTCTTACGGCTGTATCAATCGATCGTTCATGCTCACAGCAGCTGGGAGCAAGCGGTCGTACTCAAGGTAGGATTGGATTGGATGGATGTGTGTGTGGCCAATAGCTAGGCCCCAAGCTAGCGAGATGCTAGGAGCAGGGCGCGACTGTTCCATGGCCTTGCGATCGATCGATGTGCATGTGAAGATGGGGGAGAAGAGGAGAAAGAGATAGGGGATCACTGTGCAGGTTAGGCCCTGCGATTGCGAGATATATGTATCTTGCTTGTCTCGAAAAGCTTTATGGTGGTGTGGTGTGCAGCTAGCTCAGCTCAGCTCAGCTCAGCAGCTAGCTCGCTCGCTCCCGCGGCCTGATCTCTGTGGTTGGTCTCGTGCGTACGGACCCCATGTGTGTGGGGCCCAGGCATTATTGCAAGAATAGAAACCCTACCCCATCATCTTCTTTCTCTTGGAGCTATAGCCCAACTCTCTCTCTCCTCGTCTTCTCCTCCTTCTTCTACCTCCTTTTCGCCCCCTCTGCCACTTCGCCTTCGCCATATCTCTCTCCGCCTCCCTCTCCTGCTGCTACAGCTTGACACACCGTAGCGCAACACCGGCCTCTCATCTCTCTATCTCTCGATCTCCTGATCTCCTCGAACGCCGATCGGCAGGCATGGATTTGGTGGCGCCGTCCGAGCACCTGTGCTACGTGCGCTGCACCTACTGCAACACCGTGCTCGCGGTAAACTCCTCGAGAAACCGGAGCGGCCATGGGGGGCAGCGACAGCGAGCCGCCGTCGTCGCAGGATCGCGCGGTGCAGCAAATGATCGCTCGCTTCACTACTTAAGCTCCCTTTTTCTTTTCGTTCTTTGGTTGTTGATTCTTTTTCTATCTCTTCTCTCTCTTGAAGCTCTTAGCTGCAACCGTTAATTTGCAGCTAAGAGCTTTGCACTTTCATACACCAACGTCGTACGGGCTAGCTGACTCGACAAATTCAGGACAAATTCCAGCTTCTTCCCGGCCTGGTGATTGCCGGAGGCTGCAGGCATCCACTGGAGGCCTTTTTGTTCATGACTTGGCACTTGAGAGGCGTGATTGATGTGGCTAGCTAGGCTTTTCCTACGTTGCGTTTCGCTGGTCGTTCTTGTTGCTTGGTAGAATATTCTGCTCACTGGGTGTGTCTCCAGCTGATAGTGGTGTCATGTTCCATCTTTCACTTCCATTAGGTCTGGTGGTTCCCAGCTGCTTTCCATTTCTCTCTCCTGTTCTTTCTTGTTGCATATGCAGGATGCTGGAGATTAAATTGGGCAAGAATCCAATTTAGTATCTTCTATTCCTCCCTCCTCAGCATCTCAACTCCCTTTCTTTCTCCTCTAGATGCCCCCCATGATGATATATATATACAGCTTAAGGACAGTGCCATGCAATGGAAGTTGAGCTGAGTCGTTCATTATTCAGTAGCTTAGCTTGCTGTGATTGATTTTGTGTCTTTTGGGTAGCTGCAGGTTGGAGTTCCATGCAAGAGGCTAATGGACACCGTGACTGTGAAATGCGGCCACTGCAACAACCTCTCCTTCCTCAGCCCGCGACCGCCGATGGTGCAGCCGCTGTCCCCGACTGATCACCCAATGGGGCCGTTTCAGGTCGATCTCACCTTAGGAATGCATCCATCGATCTCCCACATGATTCCATTTGTTGATTTGCTTCATGTTTTGGAGTAGTGGTGGTTTCAGTATTATGATTTCCTTGGCCTTGCTGGGTGGGTGTCTCTCGTTCTGAATATGGCAGCACACTTCTTATATGAAATATGATGAGCAACAGTACAAGAAATAGAAAGGAGTTGCACTCCGGTGATAAATGGGACACTGGGGAACACTTCTTTGCACATAGCATGGGAGGATTTTCTCATGAAATATGGCCATGTTAGCTTAATTTGTTTTTTTTTTTTGAAGGTAATTTGTTTATTTTTAGTCGCCTGCTCAGTGTAGTAGTGTGTACTCCCTCAGTCCCTCTTTGCTTTGTTCTTTCTCTCTCTCTCTCTAGCGCGCGCTCTCTTTCTCTCTAGCTCTCTCTCTCTCACTCACTCTCTGCTTTATTGAACTACTCAAAAGTACTGTTTGCAAGGCAAGATTAAACAACGCTGGACTATGAAAGATTTCTTTTGCTCATCTCTGCGGCCTGGGAAAGCCCTCGCCGCTGCAAAAGCCGGTAGCTGATCCTTTTCTAAGGCAGCAGGCAGCAGCATGCAGTCCAGCAGCTGCTGCTCTGCAGTTGTGGCATTCATGGTTTCTCTTAACTCATCTTTTGGAGTGATATATAGACGTTCATTACCAGTATGGACGACCTGATCAAGGAGATCTGGAAATAGTTACTAGGAAACGATTCTATCATCATCGTACACGCATGGCTTACAATCGCATTTGTGATCGAGATCTTGGAAACGCTGGGGCCTAACCTTGATTCTTATGTATGACCATTATATTTCTTGATGTTAGGGACCCTGCACTGACTGCAGGAGGAACCAACCGCTGCCGCTGGCGTCGCCGACATCGAGTGAGGCTAGCCCGAGAGTACCCTTTGTTGTCAAGCGTAAGTAGCAAGAAACTACTGCTACAGCAAGTACAAGATAATTTCTTTCGTTCGTTTCTTACTTGCTTGCTGGTGTAACAAGAGGCTTGCAATTTATTCATTCCTTTGAATGTTCTTTCTTTTATTTTATTTTTTTGCTATGAACAAATTAACTGAGTAACTAGACGTAAGATATTCTCTGATCAATATTTTTGTTCTTGTAGCCCCAGAGAAGAAACACCGTCTCCCATCTGCTTACAATCGCTTCATGAGGTGACAAGACGTTTTTCTTTGCATTCTTTTTGTTTTGCTCATATGCATTGTTCCTAATAGCTTATATGCATGTGATATTGTGATCTTATATTGTTTAAGTGATCTGATATTTTTGGTGGTGGGGTTCTCTTTTTTAAAAAAATAACTTACAAAGAATTATTTCATAAAATCTGCACAGATTTCAATTTCTTTCAAGTTTGATTGTATCTTTTGTTTTTTAAACTTAAATATTTAAGTTGGATTAAAAAGGGAGCTCCCTCTGAGCCTTTTCTTTTCTTTTCTTTTTTGCTCATCACAAGCTAGGGCATTTACCTGTAAATGTTGACACTTGACACATCAGTACAATAGGAGTCTATCATATAGATGTGTCATAAATACCACAGTCTTTTCTGTTAGTCAACCAAGTACAACGCTACCTAGCTAGAGTGTTAGACCATACCGTACTCCATGCATATATAGATCCTGATTTCTTCAGTAATTTCCCCTGCTCTCTTTCTTTTTTTTCCCCTTAACTTTTGAAATATATGCTGATGAACAGACCCCTGCTCTGCATCATTTGTTACCTACACTGACTCAAATCGGAACTGTGTTCTTCTCCCTTCTTATCTCTTTTACTTCCTTTGTTGTTTTAGAGAATGTCCTCTGTTTTCCTCATCAGCAAGGAACTATTGCATGTGCTGCCGAGTTTTTACTTTGAAAAAGGATTCTAGATGTATCGTATGCAAGATTGTCATGCAAAGTTCTTTCGAACTATGTGCATCGCCGAGTTCAACTGAACTAACTTGTGTTGTTGCTAGATTTCACCGATTTTTGTCAAAACCGTTCTTATCTTTCCTAACCTTATGCACGTAGTGCATTTTTTTTAAGCCAACTGAATTATATACTGCATTAGCCATGCTACGACAATATTAACATTTTTATTGTCAGTTTCTTGCTATTTCAAAACATGTTTTCCCTAAGATTAGGTAGGGTGTTTGAACCTTTCTAGAACGATTTTAACCAAGGGAAATAAAAAAAAACAATGTACAATTAATGATATTATTTTACCCGGCTTGTATGGAACAATTTTAGACCATAATACAAATCAATCAATTGATTAACCAGTTTCATGCATTTTACTTTCTACGACTCAGCCAATTAATACATTTACTCTTATCTATGAGTACATATCCGGTGCAATCAGGCTTCCGGTGCAATCACCGTGCACCCTAACTAACAAAAGTCATAAAAAAATCCAAAAAAATTGTAGATGTACTCTTGAACTTACTCTACCTATGTATGAAATTTCAAGGTCAAATTCATCCTATAGTAAGATTTACAAAAAAAGATAAAATTCTATCAATTTTAAACCCTTCAAATTTGTTAAAAAATTTCCTTTTTTATAACTCTTAATATAAAATGAATTTGGTCTTGAAATTTCATACATAGGTAGAGTAAGTTCAATAGTACATCTACAAATTTTTTTGGATTTTTTCAAGACTTTTGTTAGTTGGGGTGCACGGTGATTGCACCGGATATGTACTCATATATCTATTGCAGAAATAAGGACTCATCGCCGTTATCATTTATTTATGATCTGGATATATATAATGGGAGTGTTGTAGTTAGTTTCTTCATTTGTTTTGCACTTTAACATATATATATATATATCTCTTCTCTGTTCTGTATAACTTAGTCAATATCATAACTGAAATCACTCAATATATATGTGTACTAATTCATTGGCCGAACATATATATCTATTTTGACAGTTATTTACTAGCTATTTTCATCGCAAGAATGAACTGCCTAGCAAATTTATATATATATGAAACACTACACTAATAATGTGCATGCATTAACACCCACACACTTTAAATTAAACATTGTTGCAAAATTTAAAATATATCAATTGATTACAAAAAAAGACAATATATTAGGCCTTGTGTATATGTACCATTTATTTGCAATATATTGACATATTAATATGTAAAATGGATTAATCTATATTGGTTGATTTCTATGTATATATAAGGTCAAGTGCTACAATTTCTTTTTTATTATTTTTTTGTTCCTATGCAACAACAATTTGAGGTTTATAGTTTTCTATTTTTTCTAATAGGACTAGAATTATTTGTTTCATCGGCAATGAAAAAACTCCAAAACTAAATGGTCACATGTACATGATGATCATTTTTCAAGGGAATGTACATGTTGATAATTGGAAATAAACAAATGGTGCTCCGATAAATTATGTTCCTTTCGTAATAGTGCTTAAGATAGGTATGCAGTTGGATAACTGGACCAGTTTGTTAACTATGGTGCCTATATGTTGTTCCTAAATGATCGATAATACTCCTGCGTATTCAATAAAAATGGATCGGTTCATAGGATGAGTAGTGTTAAACTCTGTATATTTCTTGTGTACGAAAAGATAAGGTGAATAGATACTTGCTTGTGCTTGTTCAAACTAAGCAATTAATTGCAATGAAAATTCAAGTATACATGTTATCTGATGTGAATCTATGGTTAATACTATTTCTTTGACCATATATAATATGAAGACATTTTGTATATACAAATTCATTTGATTATTTTAGTTTCAGCATACCTAGATTACTGTATTCAACTAGATGCAATTAACTAAACTATTAATCATTCCAATAATTGTTCATATTACCATCTTTAACTAATCATATATCCCATTGGTAGCACATCATTATAAAGAGTAATGTCTTAATTACAGAAATAAACTATCTGCAGGAGGAAGTTATAGAGATATTTTAAAAGAACACGGGACATAAATATACATTGTCAAAATGTGCAATAATTAATGTATGGTAGGTACAGTATTTACTAGGAAGTAATTCCCGGATTGTTTTGTATGTCCAATATATATTGCATGTTAAGGGTTATTGTTAATAATGCACATATGGTCTGCCATTCATGTTTATATATGTCTTAGGGCCGTATTTTTAAGAGAAGATTTTAGTAATTAAGATCAACCAATAGGAAATTAAGTATATGGGGAAATTAATGGTGGGCCTATACCAATCATCTGAAAACGATATACAACTATCTATAGATGACACAGTACGTGACACATGATATTAATCCACAAATATGCGCAGCCATTGCATGCATATTGATCTATATACATTAGTGATCTTTTCTCCCTTTTAGTAAAAACATGTTGATAAATAACAAACGCACCATAATCGAACATAGTAACGGTTGCATTTGTGGCAGGGAGGAGATACAGCGTATTAAAGCTGCAAAGCCGGATATCCCTCACAGGGAGGCCTTCAGCATGGCTGCCAAGAACGTAAGTTGCTCACTATAATTAACGAACTAATTGCTCTGTATCTCTGCTATGTATATATATATATATGGCTCCGGCTGATGATCTGTAAAACAAATCAAATCCGTCACTTCAATAATTTTATACGATCGATTGCATGCAGTGGGCGAAGTGCGACCCTCGCTGCTCATCGACTGTTACTACTGCTTCCAACAGCAGCACGGAGTCCAGAGTAGTGCCCGGCCCGCAGGTAATCAACTAACTAGCAACCAAGCATGCATACACTCTATGAAGTCATGATATATAACTAGCTAGCAACTAAGCATGTATGAATAATTTGAAATTAAATACTCCTCTGTTCCTAAATATAAGGCGTCATAAAAGTCTTTAAAAGTAGAGTTTGATTGTTAGATTTTTCTATTATATATTATGAATTGTTACAATATAATATTGTATCAAAAAGAACTTTGAAATATGAACAATTTGGTACAACTTTGGTATACTAACGATGCATATTATTTGATTTATTTATAGTTAAAATTTACTAAGTTTGACTTTTCTTCGGTCAAAATACGCCTTATATTTTGTAATGGAGGGAGTAGCTAACTAGTAACTCTATATACGTATATCATTATTCTTTTTTTTTAAAAAAAAAGGCAGGAGAACTGCCTTGTATTACATGCCGTGATCGACCAATCTGTACGTACCTGCAGGAGAGGGCCAGCGAGCAAGTCGTTGAGAGCTTCGACATCTTCAAGCAGATGGAGCGCAACGGCTAGGTCGATCGACGCACGTACGTACGCATGGTGCAGCAGCTAGCTAGCTACCCCCTGCTGCATGCCATCGATCGCTTATCAGCTCATCATGCATCCTCTATGCATATATGAATGCATAATATATTAAGCGTTTTGTGTTTAATTTACCCCCTCTATTGCTGTCGTCGTTATGTTGTGCTGCTAAGTTTGTTAATGTTGGAGTAATGTACGTACCCTTTAATTATGACCAGCTATGCTACCCTATGATATTTGTCACGCATCTTAATCGATCTTAATCTCCGTAATAATATTGTGGCTAACATATGGTTGTGTCATGTGTGTGTGCGCGCGCGCGCGCTTAGCTGACTAGCTAAGATCGTGTGCAGGTGAAGGTTCACATACGTATGATTGAGATAGGTTTATCATATGCATATATATAGGATGGTCCTATATGTATACATGTATATGTGAACATTTTTTTTGGATGAGCCGATGTGGTAGTACATTTGTTTAGAAATTTATGCCCTCTATTGCACATATATCTAGATATGGCTACCAGTTTTAAAGAAAACACAATTGCGCTAATTAATCATGATAAAATATGTGAATATCTCTTGCACAACTGTGTGGATACATACTATATTGCTTATGTCTATTCTGTTGTGTCCTATGGAAAATGTAGTTATATATTTCAGATACAATTATATCAAATATTATACATATATATAATGAATATGCATCATTATAATCTGCACATAGCACACATAACAACGGTAGCATTCTCTTTCGCCTAACAGTGAGTCAGTGACTTCTTATGACCTTGTTTTAATGATATAATAAAAATATTCCAAAAACATGTCATTATTTTTTTCATGCACTTAGGTGCCTAGACACCCAAACTTTATATATAATACCCGTTGATGTGCTTGGAGATTTGCAAATTGAAATATGCAAATTATATATCTTATTCACACATATGCATAAAAAAGTGTATATGATATGCCAACTTAATGATCTTCACCAACTTGGATTAGGTTCTTTATAAAATCTCTAAATTGCAGGGATGAGAACCATGAAAAGCAAATTAAAATCTCATATAAGAAAACAGAAATCGAGGAAACCACAAGGGTGAAGACCAAAGTACTGATCTGTGGCATTCGGTATATACGAGGCATTGTGGTGGCAAATTCTCCTCAAAAGGAGCTAAGATTCTTCAAAGAGCTAAGTACCATTAATTTTGTATATATTGTGATAACAGAGGGTTGGAATAATCTCACATTGCTTGTGGGGTCCAAGGGGGAGTAGCAAACCTAATCTAAAAGTTAAAGAGTTCCACCTCTGTGGCTAGCTTTTGGGGTGAGAAGCTAGTCCCTCTTAATCATACAAGTGATACCAGATCTGGCTATAACATCTCCAAACCAATACACTAGGATGTGAAGGCTCGATGGAATTGGTGCCCCTAAGTAATCATTGGGTCATAGAGAAACAGGAATGAGGAATCAATGTGGTAAGGAGGAGATTATTGGAATAATCTCACATTAGTTGTGGGCCGGGGGGTTGTGGACCTAGTTTATATGTGGTGGGGTTTCATCATGTCCTAGGCTAGCTTTTTGGGAGAGAGGACACGTACTCGATCGTAAACCAAACAACTCCAAATATTGCATATAATCATGTGTAACATGACCGAATCAAGCATGTGAGGATTGATTGCTATTTAATTAAAGATTGGAAGCTAGATAAGAGGATAATAAGGCTGTTGTATATGAGCTCAATAAATAAAGTTGATATTCTTACAAAAGGGTAGTCAAGAAAATTGTTTTGTTTGTTTGTTTTGTGTGTGTGTGTGTGTGTGTTTTATACCGAGAAAGTTCAAACTCTTGGAATTACATAAACCTTCCTACATGGAAGCGTCTTAAAAGATTCTTGTGATTTTATTGTTTAAAACTATCGGCGTATCTCAGCTAACAGGTTTTTCGAGATATAATCCGGTTGTTCGGCAGTGGAGGTGTGCACAACTGTGGCTCACTCCTCTCCTCTCTCTTCGGCGCGAGAACACGAGAAAAGACACTCAAGTTTACCCAAGTTCAGGCCCCCTGATCGGGTAACAGCCCTAATCACTACAGAAAATGATCTCTGTGTCGACGGCCGCAAAAAGCAATGTCGGCGGCTGGAATCCCGACGACAGGCTGTGATGTCAGCCACAAGGAGTGCCGACGACATAACCAGCATCAGGGGACCAGTGACGTCGGCCAAGGCTGGACCGACGACAATTCCTGCCCTGCCGCCAGCACGAGTTCAGATTTTTGAATTCTTGTTCCCGCCTAAAGCGTTTTGTCCGTGGCCGAACAAGCTGTGTCGTCGGCTCTAACTCGGACGATAGTCTGTGGCCACTAGTGACGTCGGCCAAGAAAGGGCCGACGACAATGCCTGCCCTCCTGAGAGCACGTTTCCAGACTTTTCAATTTCAGTTTCTGTTAAAAGAGTTTTATCCGCGGTCGAAAAAGCTCTGTCGACGGCTCTAACCCTGACGATAGTCAATGTCGTCGGCCATGTTAAAGCCGCTGACACTTCCTTCCCTGTTGAGAGCACGGTGTGTGCGGCCGGGGTGGTGTAGAAGGAGATGTGTCGTCGGCCATTCGCTGGCCGACGTCAAAGAGGGGGGTTGAGGGGGCAGGGGGGTCGGGAGGGAGGATGGAGCAATGACGTCGGGATTTTAGTGGCCGCCAACAAAAGTGACCAGTGTCGTCGAAGCAGTGTCGACGGAGCTGTGTCGTCGGCCAGCCGACGACATAGGACTATGACGTCGGTTTTTTGGATCAATGACGTCGGTTTTCGCCGCCGACACTGAGTTTGATTCCTGTAGTGAATCCCACTCAAGCTTCTTGCAATGTATGAACTGGCTAGTCCCTGGAGGGTCTGATCTCAGGATCGATTCAGGAGCCCTTTTACAGACGCACCCCCAGCCCTTATATACCCAGGCTGGCGTGGGTTGCAACGTTCTACACAGCGCATTAAATGATCCTACCACTGTAGCCACCATTCCTCTTGTGCTGGTCCTCGTCGCCACCTCTCCTGCCCCTGTTTCTGACAACAAAACAGCTTTGATAGGACAGAGCGGCCCGCCTGTCCCGAGCGTCTTTCTATCACACCGCAGTAGACATGAATGGGACGGCTATGGAGACGGCCACAGCGTAGCTGACATCTCTAGCGGGGCGAGGGCAATCATACTGTTAGAGCCCCTCCCACTCCGTCAGAATGGTTCTGTCACATTGAATGCTCCGGATTCGGTGTATCCCGAAGAAATCCTTAGCAAGGAAGCTTCCTTGCACCTTCTTCCTGTATCCCTGATAGTGGGGCCCGCGTACCCCCTCCCCTGTGCGCTCACCCAGCACCTGCTGGCCAAGTGCCACGTAACTTGGTCGCCCGGCGCTTGGGGCTTGATCACCCACCTGCGCGCCGGACCGCCACGTGACCCGATCAAACGGCTTGAACTTCACTTTGTCTGAAACCAAACCTTGATCTGTTTGGGCCCAATGTTTCCAAGTATGGGGTCATCCCTGATTGGACTCTGGTCCCACTTGGCAGCGAAGCAGGGGCGCACCCCTGTGTAGAATACACCGACAAAAACACACAAGTAGTCTTCAATCATCAACTGGGGTAGCTAAATCATTGCAAACCAGGACATAAACATTAACATGAGGTCCAACCTAATTGTTGTTTTTTTTTTGAGCTAACGGGTAGGAGCTCTGGCATTTCATTTAAGTAGGAGAGGAAAAACATTGTACAAGAGAGAAAAGGGGGAGAGGGGAAGACGTCCTGGCTAAGGGAGAAAGAAACGACCCGGCGCAACGCCCAAAGGCCCACCGCAGCGCAAGCGCCACCAAAAAGCATGCCACTGCATGTCACCTTGGCCAGGCAAATACCTCGCCTGAAGGCTAGAACTACAACAGCAATGGCCTTAGGCTGCCGGCAATGACAACACGGCTAAGCAGGGGACACGACGCCTTCAGCAAGGGAGCGACGTAGACGCGATGCCGTTGCACAAGTGTTTTCACTCAAGAAGCTTTAGGGGCAAAACGGCCACCACGACGATGCCTATAGGGAGGGGAATGATGCTAGAGCGTC
Source organism: Raddia distichophylla (assembly GCA_005191435.1). Classification (NCBI taxonomy): domain Eukaryota; kingdom Viridiplantae; phylum Streptophyta; class Magnoliopsida; order Poales; family Poaceae; genus Raddia; species Raddia distichophylla. The sequence continues at coordinate 2,749,752 of SPJY01023417.1, forward strand.
GCCAACGCCAGCCCAAGCGGGAAGCCTAGGCAGATTTTTCACCCGAAGCACCTACGTTGAATACTTGAATCCACACTGGAGGAGGACGAAGCTAGAGCCGACAAGAGAGCACAACCGCCACATCACACCACCACCGCCCCGCCACACCACACGACGAGGTCCAACTAAATTGTTAGAATCCAAAAATGAGGCCATAAGGAGAGAGGATAGCTGCACTTCAAGGGGAAGAACAACTTCACTCATGTACACAAGGGGGTGAGGGGTGGCCTATGTAGGAGTGTGGACGGTGACACGATACGCCCAGAGAGCTCTGAAGAGACTTGTTGTCCATAGGACCGCTTATAGAGAACACCTGCTTCATATAGGTATGATGGGAGCCAACGTTCGAATCAACGCCATTTCACTGGGTCTTCAGGTTGAGTGTCGTGTTTGAAGTAGTCGAGGAAGGGCTTGCACCAATCATCCTCCTCAACCTCTTGAGTTGTGATGCTATCGACTTCTTTTTCTTCGGGGACGAGATCCAACACCGTGGAAAGGAGCCACCTCTTCTCGATGGTTATATATGTGCATGCCTGCGCCACCAGGAAGGATGATCGTGGCCACCAGCTGGGCTAACGTGCCTGCTGTTGCGTTCTTGCCTCGTTGGATGTGTGAAACTTCAACGTGGTTGAATTTTTCCATGAGCCGCAGCGTCGTATTGTAGTAGGGCACCAGCTTGGTAGGGGTGAAAACGGGTTGGATCGGATCGAATAATTACTAAACCATATCCTTATCCTAGAGTTTTTCTCGGATACAGATACAGATAGCATGGTTACGGATACGGATACGGGAAATGCCAGACATGAATATGAAGAGGATTCGGGTCGAGTTGAATATGATCACAGATATTTGTCGGAACATATAACCCCTCAAACTATATGTCTGAGTTCAATTAAAGCAATCAACAAATAGGAAATATCACATCAGTGTATCGGTTATCACCAATTCACCATGGCATCATGTGATTCTTGCAATCATGCATTCATGTATAATCATACAAGTGATACAACACATAAGCTTATTAACACATAATCATTAGCATTACCAAATACCAATGAACATTGACATAGTTCATGTCTCACAAAAAATTTATATTTTAAATTTCCAAAGTCTTTCTTTATTTTTGAGAATTTTTAAAACCCCATTCCTATTTTGGTATTTCTAAGGTAAAGCTTCTTCTATTTTTCTAGTCAAATTTATCCTATCATATGTAAAGTATTATTCCATATTTGGACTCTATTCATTTTTTTTGAATTTTTAGAAATTTATTTCACTTTTTTTTAGCCATATAATATTTTCTACAAATTTTACCACTTTCTGATAATATTAAATACGAAAACAATGGAAAATTCCACTTTGGGCTTGGGGCCTTGGGCTTGTGGTCTGGTGCTAGTGGAATGGGCTCGGATATTTGACTAACTTGATTCTCGGATATCCAAGTCCGATGAGTATGGTCATCCCGTATCCGACTAAAAAAAATCCGAGTTTCGATCCATTTCCAAAAATAACCAAAAAAATATCTGATCCGAAGATATCCGAATCCGGATCCGATTGGTCTAGTTCGAGCATTATTCAACACATTTTCACCTCTACAGCTCGGGCTTGCGTACGTCGTAGGCGTTGTTGACTTGTCAAACAACCAGTTGAGCATCCCCATCGACACGTAAAGACCGTATGTCCATAGAGAGTGTCAGAAGTAGGCTAATGATGAGAGCCTCGCACTTCGCCTCATTGTTGGAGCACTCCTCCTTGAGTAGCAAGAATGAATGGTACATGACGCCGTCTTGAGGGGTCTTGAACACGAGCTCGGCACCAGCCCTCTGTCTTGAGGTGTCATCGGATTCTGCTTCCATGCATGAGGCTCCATCAAAATAGATCTCCCACGGGTGTCGAGTTCTGTGGTGAAAACATCCTTGTCGGGCAAGTCGATGGTGAGAGGAGAATCATCGGGGATAGGGTGTGCCATAAGAAATTTGGCTAGGGTTTGTCCCTTTATCAACTTTTGGTTGACGAAGGTGATATCAAACTCCATGATTATTAGAGCCCACTTTTTTAGCCGGCCAATGAGTGCGGGCCAACTCAGCATGTATTTGATGGGGTCAACTCGTGCAACAAGGTGGATTTGATGCGACAGCATATAGTGTCGCAGCTTTTTCAATGAGAAAATCAAAATAAGGCACAACTTCGTAATTAGAGAGTAGTTATGCTCCGACCCAACCATCATGCGGCTGAGGTAGTTGCAGGCCACGTACTTTCCCTCGTCGTTGTTTTGGACTAAGAGGGCGCCAACCGATGTGGACAGCACCGCGATGTAGAGAATGAGAGGGTGTCCCTTAATAGGAGTTGCCAAAACTGGTGCATTTGGCAGGTACTTCTTGATGCGGTCAAGGCTAGCATGGCACTCATCATACTAGACGAAGGGAGCGCCCTTTTTCGTCAGCTTAGTGATTGGCTGAATGTGGCCAGAAAAGGTTGGAAATGAAGCGTCGGATGTACACCAGCTTCCCTTGTGGCTTCGTTAGCTGCTCCAGGTTCTCAGGAGGAGGCATGTCAATAATAGCTTTGATGTCCTTTGGCTTAATTTCAATCCATGTTGTCTCGCGATAAAACCGAAGAATATGCTAGATTGAATAGCGAGTGCGCATTTAAGCAGATTCATCTTGAGTTGGTGTCAACCAAGGAGCTCGAACACCTCGCGTAGGTTTTGATATTGTCATGGAAGAATTCATCTTGAACACCTTGTGCAGGTTGTCATGGAAGAATTCGCATTGCTGATATTGTCACCGTTAAAGGATGGTTACACCAGCCTAATGTGTCTTTGCCAGAGCCAACCTGAGACAATAGACCATATGTGAGTGCAATACCCTTATGCTAGATATGTGTGGGACGAGACCCTTCGCCTAGAGTTTGACTTCATCCCTTAAGGCACAACACAATCTTCTTTCAAGCGCGGGAGGTATGGCGTGTCATCTGCCATCGACACCAGGTGCGACATTGATTGGAATGTCAAATTCCAAATTTTAATTTTAGTGGAAAGCCAAAAACTATAATGGATAATGAGTATATTAGGGATTGATCCTACAACTCATGTAACACAAAACAACATCTTACCACTGAGTTGCATTCTTCATGTTTCATAGTATAAGATAATCGAATTCAACTAAAATTTGATCAAAATCAAAGGTTTTCACTGAGCCGGTAAAAAATAGGTGACTACAAAAAAAAACGATTTTCACTGAAATTCTTTGAAATCGGACCGCAAAACAAAACCCTGCCTTTGACCATCTCTGGTAGCTTCATCTCGATCTCTTCCACTGTTTCGGCACAGCCATCTTCCTCTGTCCAGCTTGGATTCGAATCTTTTTCCCTGAAAAATTCTTGCTGTCCCCTCTGTATATCCACCCTTCACATAAGATCACAAAAGGCCTATGGTCTGAATGTCTGAACTCCGAGTGCCCTAGATGGCCCTCACGAGGCTACCTGATCAAGGTTACATGCTGTGTCGCGAGCTGCACTGCGCACCGTCTCCAGAGTCCCAATTAGTGCCATGAGTTAAAGGTGCATGCCGAAACTGTGGCAGGGGATGGCTAGCCTCTCCGGCCATGATTGGCACTTGCCAGAGGCCGGCCGGCCACCGGCGGCGATCGGTTCTGCCATCGACACTGGGGCGTGCCACTTTTGGCCGGCGTGAAGCATGCACTCCGGCGCCACTGCTCCTGCGTCCTGATCAACCCTGACGCTTCACCAAATTAACCCCAGTGGCTACGCGCAAGTTGGGCTGGTCGGCAAGGGGCTCAGTCGCGGCGGTACAGCACGTACGTACGCATAGGCGTCGCGGTCGAGGGCCCCCTCCGGCCGCGCGCTCCCGAGACAGGCGCACGCAAGGACGAGGCTTCATGTGGCTGCCGCGCGATTGGCGAACGCGGGGAGATGCGATGCCATCAGGGCGCGCACCGTCCGTGCGTGGATCCCTTTCCAGGGCGGTTTGGCACGCAGCGGCAGCGCGCGGCGCGGTACGTGGTGCATGCTGCGCGCGCGCGCTGCCGACATGGCTGGCCGGCCGCCGAGATCGCTCGCGCGCGCCAGCTATGGCTCCGGCGCAGGCGCAGGCGGACGCGCGAGGGACACCGCGGCGACGATGCAGGGATCTGCTCCGCCGCGCCGCGCGCGTCTCCCGGGTAAAAAAAGCGCAAATCTTTCTGGGCGCCTGGGTGTCGGCGGCGGCAGGACGCGCCCCCCCAACGCCCGTACGTGCGCGCGACGCGCGGCGTCGGCACGGACAGTGCCACGGCCTACGGGCACCGTGGCGCGCGCGTCGCTTCCCTCAACTATCTGAACCGCAGGAATCAAGCAATTTATCATCCATGAGACCATGACTCGTATATAGAGTTCACACAACAACATATCATCACACAAGTACAATAAAGTGCCGACGTTTTACACACACGGTCTTACAATAATAAAACATCACTCCTCCATCTGTCCAGACGTCCAAGACTCCAGGTCCAAATTAAATCGACTGCACAAATAAAGTGCTCCATCTGTCTCACGACACGCAGGTACGTTCGTACGTACACACACGACTAGGATTATTCCCCAGATTTATTGTTTGGGAAAGTCTCGCGCTAGAGCAGATTCAGCATACAGATATGACAGATAATATTGCACCCAGATTCCCTGGATTGATTTAATTCCTGCTGGATCGATGGAGCAGCTGCTAGCTAGCCCTTCATATCCAGCCTGCATATCCGGAGTGTTCATTGGGGTGCTGGGCTGCCATGTCTTCGTTGTTCAACTGGTCCATGTAGGCTTGATGATACCTTCACCAACGAACAATAAAGCATTTATTAGACTTCTTTGGATCGGTAGAATGAAAATTAACTCTGAATATGGCATGAAAAAAAGTGTGATTTGATGCATAGGTGTCTGATTTGTACGTTAATACCGCATATAATATTTTGGGGCTAGATATATAGGGCGCATGTTGACAGCTTTCCCTGGATTGTGATTTGTGAATTAGAAGAACTTACACAATTTGCATGGAGGGGTCATTTTCTGGGTGTTGAATGAGTCCCTGATAAGGTTCAATAGCATGCCCGCTAGAGCTGCCCTGCCCTCCATCTTGCCAGGAATTAATATGCACCACTTTCTCACTACTGGTTTCTTGTAACTGGCACTTGTAAGAAAACAGTGGAAAAGATATTAGCCACATCGAGAAATTATTTTTTATTTAAATACACATTTTAATCCTTTTTAGTGCAATACTATTTGAAAATTTCAGCGATCATAGCACAAAAATTGGTGTTAACATCAAAATAAAGTTCCATAGGGTCAGAAATTAGATGTAAGATCAGTATATGCCAGTATGCCACAACCTTCTTCCTCAAATCTTTGTTTATATCCTGCAATTCTTGTTCCTGCAGAATTTTAATCCACCATAAAGAATTAACATGAATAAAAAAAGATCATTTCAAATTTGGGGAGAGAACAATTGAAAGTTCTACATTAATTACCTTGCTTTTCAGATCAAACAGTTGATCAAGTAATACTTGATTCTGCAGAAACATGTATAAAACCTTGTCACCAACGAGCCAAACAACAGACAGAATACAAATACATATTTAAGCTAAAAATTATAGAACATTGCCATCAAGTCAATTAGATCCTAATATATATATGGATTATGGAATATAAAAGGCACAGATCAGCCCATCAAATATCAGCATTTCAAATGCTCTAAGCTAGTTCAGTTTTCATACAAGAGAATTCAGGATTATTAATTACTTCCAAAACCTGCAAAGAAGAAAAAATTAATCTGGTAAACATTAGCTTCGGCCTTGACATGAGATGATCAGGTTTTTTACCTTTCTTGACCTGATTTGTTTGAGGGATGTCTCTATCTGGTTATCAAGCTGCTCAAGCTCCTTCATGCTAAGTGGCCCCAGATCCTCTCCAAGAATGTTTCTACGAGATGTGAAATCAGTGCTGATAAGTAATAGCTAGGCAGATAGAAACTATTCAATATATACGCAACAAAAATAATCGTTCAGTCCTATATCTCTGAAGGATACCTTTGATTGGTTTGAAGAAAGTCAACCCTGGTCTTCAGCTTCAAATATTCGTGGTAATTGATCTAGTTTCAACAAAGAAGAAGAAGAATGGAACAGCCAGGTAAATTCAGCCAGGTAAAATGGAAGCTACCAAGTACGCAACAATAGTCATGTGGACGTAAAACAAGATAATAGTTCAAACAGAGATGTTATCCAGACAAATTGTTTAAACAGAAATGAAAAACGAGAGGGCAGCGCAGTGCGTTGCAGTTCCAGTCAGAAGTTCTTGATTGTCGCAGACTGCATAGGCCCACATAGATATTTAGGCCCATCGTGTAAGTCTCAGGCTTTCGGCCCTTCTACGTGCCAGCCTCCTTCGGCCCTCCACCAATCTGACCTTACGCAGGAGCCCGTGAACCCCTCTTGCCTCGAGATTTTTTTATTTTTTTTATATTTATTTTTATTCGTTTATACAAAATTGTATGTCGAATTGAAATTTAGGCACAAATAGGCGCCGGTCGAGCTTTGAATTAACGATCGCGTACCGGTCGCACTCTCAACGCACCATAGGTTGCTGAGAACACAGTTGCACAGAGACGCTGCGCGATGGTTCTTTGAATTAACATAGGCTTTGGTATGTACAGTAAAGTTACAGACTTTGAATTTCTTATATCTATTAACATTTTATACCATATCCAATTTACACGAAACAAAATTTAAAATTTATGTAAAATCCTAAAGAACCCATTTTTGAAACTTTCAATTTTTTATTTTTTTTTGAATTTTGAATTTCAAATTTACACAAAAATTTGCATTTAAATTTTGAATTTTTTAATTTTAAATTTCCAAAATTCAAAGTTTCAAAAATGGGTTCTTTAGGATTTTGATTTTACATGAATTTTAAAATTTTTTTCGTGTAAATTCGAAGTTTTAAAAATGGGTTTTTTAGGATTTTACACGAAATTTTTTTAAAAATTGGAAGTTTAATATTTCATACCATATCGAATTTACACGAAACAATTTTTAAAATTCATGAAAAATCCTAAAGAACTCAGTTTTGAAACTTTGAATTTTTAAAATTCAAAATTCAAAAATTTAAAATTTAAAATACAAATTTTCATGTAAATTCGGAATTCAAAATTCAAACAAATTTAAAAATTGAAAGTTTCAAAAATGGGCTCTTTAGGATTTTACATGAATTTTAAAATTTGCTTCGTGTAAATTGGATATGGTATGAAATGTTAACAGATATAAGAAGTTCAAACTCTGTGACGTTACTGTATATACCAAAGCCTATCATTAATTCAAAGAACGATCGCACAGCGTGTCTGTGCAACTGTGTTCTCAGCAACCTATCGTGCGTTGAGAGTGCGACCGGTACGCGATCGTTAATTCAAAGCTCGACCGGCGCCTATTTGTATCTAAATTTCAATTCAACATACAATTTTGTATAAACGAATAAAAATGAATGTAAAAAAAATAAAAATTCCTTGCCTCGATTTCCTAACCCAGCATTCCATATGTTTTCTAAAAAACGAAGCATACGATCTAACGGAAGGGGGGAAAAAGACATTCGATCTAAGAGCATTTCTAGCCAGTGGGCATGGTAAAATAATATGTTTCTATTTTATTTTATAGAGAAACTGCTATAAGGACGGAAGTGTGGTGTAAAATGTGAAGGAACTTTTAAGAAACAGTTAGAGGAGTAGGGAATAGTTTATCGGAGATGCTATTTCACAGGCGACTGTGCGGAACGAAATCGCACAGGCATCGCCTTCTCTAGCTCCGGCCGCCGTCGTCATCGTCTCCGGGCGCTGGCGCAGCCCGGGTTAGGATTAGGGTTGGGGGTGGGCGGTTTTTATGCTCCCCGGCTATATATTAAGGGTGGGGGAGGTGGAGGCCCGGCGGTTGGTCGAGGTTGTGAGGGCGGCGGCGGAGGCGGAGGCAGCGCCGCCCTAGCTGGGGGTGGGGAGAGATGGCGGTCGGGCCGGCGATGGGGGGTGGATCTGGACGTCGTGGCCGTCGTGGTTAGGGTGGGATGCCCCGGCCGACGATGGGCGGACAGGAGGCGGAGCGGCCAGTGACGAGGGCGCCGCGGTGGTTGGAGGAGGCGGTGGAGGAGGAGGAGGCGCGGAGCAGAGGGATACATAAAGGGGATCAACGGGGACGGGGGCGGAGCGAGGCGTCGCAGCAGTCGTGGTTAGGGTGGGCAACCCAGCCGGCCGGGGCGGTGGCTGGAGGCGGCGCGGAGCGCACATCCAATAGTTTATTAGAGGATAAATATAAAAAAAAATGAAATGGAGATGCTCAAACAAAATAAACTGCAACAAGAACTTAACTTAGATGCGAAGGCATTTACATAAGCAATCAAGAGAGTCAAATAGTGTCATTCAAGCACGACACAGTCCTGAACTTGATCGATGAATATAGGTGATATACTGCAAATACATACGCATTTTGCATCACAATAAATAAATTTTATCCATGATAACATACATGGTTAGTAATTTATGCACCGGATAGTCAGTAATCTATTTTTTCTGCATTATAGCTCTTTTTAAATAGTCAGAAAACTTTGTGTATGATCATGCTCGATGAGAAAATAACTTTTTGATGTAAATCGAAAAGGACAAAGTACAAAGCATTCTTCTTGACTAAGGTCATTAGCATAAACTCTTTATAAAAATTAGAGAGAGAGAGAGAGAGCAAGATTAACAAGTTTTCGGAGAATTGAAATAGAAAGAGAACTGAAGGGGGAGATAGTTTGTCCAATCAGAAAGTGGATATCTAGTCATTGTACGGAAATGATTATCATTCAAAAGGTTATTAGTGTCTTGAGAGGCTTACTTCATTCTCCACCGGAGCATTTGCTTCCTGATTGTTGTAGTTGCAGCTACGGTATCTCTCGAGCGTTTTGTGCATGCTGTTGACACAATAAAGTGGAGTATAAGTATATATATTGTTCAAAGAGCGTCTATTTTTTTAAAATAAAGATCATTTGGTAGCGAAGAAGTTTTGAAATTGTTACAAAATTGAAGGTGTTTAGTTCAAATAAAGGAGTGCCCTTTGATACAATGCTCCTATTAAAATAAATTCGATTAAATAAATGTATGTCACTGACTCAGCATGTATAATAGTTGAGACAACAACTCTCTCTTAACTATTGATATGTCACATAGAAACAACACTAGAGATACCATGTATATACAATGGTACTATATATTGATATGTCACATAGAAACAACACTAGAGATACATATATATACAATGGTAAAGATGGTTACATGTTTTTATAGATAATTTGCTCACACACAAAGTTTTCAAATTCTCGTGTAGAGTCAACTCTTGCTTAAAAGATGGCTCAAATATCTATGCACACTTTCTCCTCCATTTCATCAATTAGCTGACATGGCACTGCTTACAGATGGTTTAAAGACGGTTGAGATGTACCATTGTTACATGCTCTAAATTTGTGTATATTAATGCACGGCCAGACTCCTGTCATCTGAGGAGCATGCATTATGGAACATAGAGTAATGCGTTCTATGGTTCGATGAAAACACAACAGCTTAATTACAATTTATAAATTAATACAGGCCGCTGAGTCGAGTCACTTCAGCATACTTTTTTTAGCTTTGTTTTATGCTGCATCTGGTTCAAATATTTCATACACACATTTGCCATCCATAAATAAAGAGCTATTTTACAGTACCCAACAAATATATAAAGGTAGAAAGTATGTTTTATATCTATTCTTCATTTAGAGACGACATCCGGCCCTCACAAGAATTAATATATATACTCTCCTATGTTTTATATCTAATTAATAATCTTTGTTTAGAGTGGGCATCCGGCCCTCGCAAGAATTAAAATACTCTCTGATCTATCTTGCTGAAAAGATTAATTTTGTTTACACCAAATTTGAATAGAAGGGAAAAAGCCGTCGAAGTCCATGCATGGTATACGTATGCGAATTACATATGGGCCGGGTTAACATATACATATGCGTGTACACATACGGCTGGGCTATTGATATCATGCAAATTAGGTATTTCATGAATATGATTTGGATTCAACGCTTCAAAAAAGTTCACCACTTCCTCTTTCTCTAAGAATCAGCAATCAAGGGATCTCTTTCTCTACTCATGCATTCACTGCCTCTTCGCCGGTCGGTAGTCGGTTGGTCATCGTCATATATATCCTTCTTGCCTTGAAAGTTTGAAAGGAGTAAAACGGACACATATCCTTAAACCCGCATCAACTTTTACTAAAAAAAACGCATCGGCTTAATTTCCCCCTAAATCAATGGTGATATTCGATGGCTGTTGGAGATGGCTAACCAACCACCGTTTCCATGCTTCCTTTTCTTTAAGCGTTTCAGGCTGGCGGTTCCATGCCTTGAACACTATTTACTCCCTTTTTAATTAGATGGGTAGGGCAGAGTTCCTTCCCTTAATCCCTTTTATTTTCACCCTCTTATGTCTTATCAACATTTAAGTTTATTTAGATAATGGAAGTACTACATCTCGAGGGCTGCACACTAACCTTTTTTTAGATAAAATAAATATCACAATTTTTACAATTCAAAGCAAAATAAAAAAATGAAAAATCTATCTATTATAATATTAAAGTAGAGGAAAACGAAGCCACCACAATGCGCCACATAGGCTAAAATTTCTCCACCATCAGATCACGATCCAATACGCCGATTAATATTTATCAAATCATATAAGAAAGATAACTACTAAACATGATCTTATATATTAGAGATAAACTTTAAAATCTGATCTGATATAGATTAACAAAAAAAGATTATAAGTTAGAGATAAATACGCAAATCTATCTCCCACCCAAACCGACTTGGCACCTCTATAAATCTGAGATAAGTATATCGATTCGCTAAGCCTCAAAACCTAGACATCGGAGATCAAGTTCGTTGCCAAAGCCGCCGTTGTGTGCCGAAACAATCAAGGAGGACGAAGCGCTACAGTCGTTGACGAAACTGCCGCTTTGGGCCGTCGCTGGAGAAGACGCAACCGCCGCCGTTTGCCCGACTGCCTTGCGTCGTCGCTTCTACGTATTGCGACACTGCCGCCACTGCATTTGGCCACTGCCCTGTGCCGCCCGCGCTTGCTGTTGCTGATAATGGCGTATTGCTGCTGCTGTTGCATGGAGTTGCAATACGCCGGAACAACGGCTAGATCAAACCCCAGCCAGTACTGTTCACGTGATCAGTACGTTCAACACCAAGCCTTCATCAAATTGTTTTCGGAGATTCGTAGCTCAATATCCGGTAAAACAAGTTTCTATGATTTATTTTAATATAATCTACTTACTATATTTTTCTTATATCTATCTATCTATCTATCTATCTATCTATCTATCATCTTCTATCTATCCATCTATCTATTATTATATTATTAAAGTAGAGGAAAACGGAGCAATCATGTTAGTCCACATCACCTAGATTAACTGTTCGATCAACGGCGGGATCAAATTATTAATGCCTAGATCAATCAAAGAAATTCTCACATAAATCAAGGAAAAAGAAAAGAAAAGATCTATGCCGCTGGGGCCGAATTATGATAGCTTCCATTAAAAGAAAAATATTAGAAATTCAGATTAAATACTAAAGATGATATAATATGATAATTTTAGCTATTCGATCAACTGTGTGACCAAATTATAACATGCTAGATTAATCAAATAAATTGTCACATAAATCAAGGAAAATAAAAGATATATTAAAAGAAAATATTAGAAATTCAGATTAAAATACTAAAATTGATATAATATATTAGAAATAAACTTTAAAACGATCTGATATATTAGAGATTAGAGATAGATTATGAGTGAGAGATAAACTTTATATGCTGAAATAAATCTAGCCGCGCAAACGCGCGGGCCACCTCGCTCGTAAATTATTATGCTAAGGCGAGCCCAAAAAAATGGAGATGAAAAGTATCTATATTCTAGATTTCTAGCCTAGAACAACCTTATTACATAATGGTTATAGCTTTGTTTATCCTCCATATAGAAGATGGGCCACCAATATTCATTTTATAACATATATAATGGTTATAGCTTGTTTATCCACCATGTAGAAGACTAGCCGAACCAACGCGCCTATGGTGCGCGCGCGAGGCGAGAAACACGCAGCGGGAGCGCGCGTCGCAGCCAGCGCGCCCACGCGAAAAAAAGGGGCGCGCCTGCGCGCGCGAGGCGGGAAACACGCTGCGGGCGCGCGTGTCGCAGCCAGCGCGCGCAGGACAGCCCAGCGCGGCCATGCGAAAAAGGGAAAAAATGGGGCGCGCGGGGGATTTGAACGCGAGCCTGCTGGGTGAGTTCTGGCTAGGCTAACCAACCGGCCTAAGCGCCCGCGCGGTTGGGATCTGTGGCGAAAAAATTCTTTTATACGTAAAAATAAAACGGACGGCCGGATCTGTCTAGTTCCCGCGATCGGACGGCTGCGGCGGTGCCGGGCGGGAGGCGGGCCATGTGGCGCCCCGGCGAGAGCAACTCAGCTTTGTGCTATTTATAGATGTCCACCAATATTCATGCCATTTCTCTATTGTTTCATAGAAACACCTCGAAGCCCCAAATATCGATCAAATGCTTCCCACGTTCCTGGCCAGTCAAAACCAGCCAGTTTAGAGGGGAAGCACATTCCTGGCCAGTCAAAACCAAATCCAACCCAAAATCCACCACAAACGGGCCATCTAATCAATGAAGATAGCAGAATTCCAATTGTGTGGCAAAACAAATGCTCCTCAATGATGCATATAATTAACAAGGTAGTGATACCCTTGATCGAGCTAGATCCATCAAAAGAAGGCAGGAAATGAGATTTCTCCTAGAGTTACCACTTGACCACCTATCTATAGCTAGCTGCTCACTTCCGTTGCAGATCCTATCACCACATGTTACCATATAAAAAGTCTCACTGTTTTTAGGAGATTTTATAACGAGGTTAAATCTGCTTTGTTGAGTTTTTTTTTTGTTTTTGTTTGGGAAGGTAGAAATTAAGGAGTTGTGATGGGTGACATGCATACTCGCACAGTCGCTCTACTGACAAGCAATAAGTATTGATTTTTAAAAAGTAAAAAGTAAGGGTAGTCATGTGAATAATATGTTGACAAACAATGTAAGCCAACTGTTGAGTCTATTTAATTAGGGGACGCATGGAATTATAGGCAAACTAGCTCTGGTCCAGCTAGCTAGCTAGCTAGTTCTAGTGTTCTCCCATGTCAAAACCGACGACCTCTGTTTCTAATCGTATGTCATCTCGGAATACACGTAGAAAGACTTTTAAAATTTCATCCACTATAAGACAAAAGGTATTCAAATTATTTGTACAAAAGGTATACTCCCAAAACTTTATATATTTTATGAACCTAGCAATCAAACGTACACGCGTGTATATTGGAGACTATATGTATGCCAACATACAAAAATCATATACAATTTTTTTGAGTAATTAAACTTCACCACACATGTATACATGTAGTTGTCATTCGTTTTTTATTAGGACCAAAATTCGTAAAAGCTTAGAGTTAGGTACACAAAGTTGGATCCATGTTTCAAATCAAGTTTAATTTTTTTTTCGTCATTGTTTATTAATTTATTCCATTGAAAAAATCTTGATAAGAGGCCCAAATGGGTGCCACACAAATTTATAACTTTGAATTGAAATTAGAAACCCCATAAAATATATATTCCCTCCGTAAAAAAATATAAGGTGTGCACACATTTAAATATTCAAACCTCTAAATCTTTGACCAATAATTTATTCAACAATATGTAAATTTTATGATGCGCAATAACATCATTGGATTCATATTTAAACATTGGGTTCATATTTGAATGTATTTTCTAATGATCATAATTTTGTTATGATAAACGATATACGATAAGAGAAAATAAGCATCGATCGCGATTTTTTAAGACCGTGCAAAATCAAACCTTGCCTTATATTTTTGGACGGAGTGAGTAATATAGAAACAAGTTTAGCATTCATATTTTGTTTCATGCTAGGGGTCCAAACGATTGCCTTGCAAAATATTTTTTTATTTAAATTTGAAATCCCACAAGTTAACTTTAGATGTTCTACCGAGAAATTTTTATTGCGAGTTTAAACACACAAACAACGGTGAAAAATAGTTTTGGACCTGACAATATATACGGTTTTCCTGATTTTGGGCCTAATAAAAACGTGGGACACCTTCATGTAATTGTGGTGCAATGTACTCTATATTTTGGGAAGCAGGGGAAGTAAAAAATAAGAATAATCGAGTTAGCTATTTAATATTTGCCTCTAACCTGTAGTTTCTTTTAATCTCTTACAAAGGCTCTTTTGTATTTCCCTGCGTAATTACCTTAATTTTACTTTCAATCAACCATGAAGTTTATCATTTTAGTTGACCACTTGTCCATGTAGTATAAACTTCAACCGACTGATTGTGAGACCGTCTTTTTTTATAAAAAAAAAAATACGGCCAGCTGGTGAAACTGTAATTTGAACTTTTAAACTTCAAGTCGTGGATGATAATATGGTGATCGATTATATGGATTCAGGTACATAGTTAGACCTTTTCTGTAATATTTCCGCACACTTTCCCAATAAGACGTACTTGCTTAATTAAGAGTTAATTATGAAGCATCCAAATTTTGATACGGCGTGTACTTACTCCGATGACTGCATGCTGAGAATGCACTCGAAGACTCAAAGCATGCATGTGTGAAAATTTGTACGAGTGTACGCATATCCTACTTTGTAAACCAAAAAGGTACAAGTAAAAAATGGTGCACTTTAGCTCATACACATCTTATACACTTTTTAATTTTAGTCGTTATGAACTCCTTCTTAATATGATATGGGTTCTTATTTCTATTATTTTTATTCTAAACTTTTTATTATTGCTTTGTTATAGCAGATACAAACTTTTTAAATCTGGTATGGACTCTTTTTTTATTTTTTACTTTGAATTTCTATTATTTTGTTTTATAATTGTAGTTTTTCTTGTTATCTAATTTGTTATAATCTGATCCACTATAATGGATGGTGTGGATATTTTCTCTCTCGGAATAACGTAATAATTTGTATATTAACATAAGAATTTCTAGTATTTTAGGATTAACATGGCAGCTCCAATTTACCCTTCTTTATATATGTAGTAGATAGATTCAATATTTAACCTAATATGAATTTTTATTATGAATTTATGTAAATTTTACTATAGATGATATGAGGTCTTTCTTTTAATACGACGTGAACTCTTATTTCTATTATTTTTATTTTAAATTTCTATTATTTTGTTTTATAATTATAGTTGGTATGAAATCTATTTTTAATTTAAGTCGTTATAATTCAATCCACTATAATCGACGGCATAGATCTTTTTTTCTCTGATTAACATGAGAATTTCTATTATTTTTATGATTAATGTGATAATTTCTAGTATTTTGAAATCAACGCAGTGGTCCTAATTTATCCTCCTTTATATATATAGTAGATAGATCTCAAATCAGTCTATATATATATAGGTGCACCATGTACATATATAAGTCAAATTGTCTAATTGACTTAGCTAAAAACATTTAATATATGTAGTACTTACATGCATACCGGCTACCGCCATCGTCTATAAACACACACTTCAGACAACAACAAAAAATTGACATATGTACAAATAATAAAGCACCTAATTGACACCAAGGATGAAATGATAAAATTTATAATTATACAATCACTCAAAGAAAAAACTTTGCAAACTAAAAAAAAAAAACCCAGATGACTTGTAGTCTTTGCATGTGGGTATATGGCCATACTATATCAGCATAATATATAATACACATTTACCTTTTAAATAGACAAAGCACGCTGTATTAATCTTTTTTTTGCATATAATAATTTTTTAAGTATTAATCGTCTAGACAATGCAAGAAAACAAAACGGGGAAGGAGATATATATATATCCAATGCACTGCAAACTACTCCGTATACAGTATACATCGATCACACACATATGCATGGTAGAAATACCATCTGCTAGGGCTAGCTAGTCGTGCTTAGCGTATATATTGCATGCTGCTGCCGAGCTGCTTGCTTGATATTTGATAAGACGTGTGAAGGGGAAAGCCCAGCAGCGGCTGATATATATATGTGACTTTGCGCGGCGCATAAAAATTATAAATGGCTAGCTGGTTCGGCGAGCAGCCTGAGCGCAATCGAGTGTAGTTGTACACGGGACTCGATGAAGATAAGATTCAGAACATGGGCAGAGATGCTATAGCTTCAATGGAACAGTAACTAATGGAACAGTAGCATTTAGATCCCCAGCATGTCGTATATAGCAACCAGCTTTACTTCACTACACACCAAAACCATAGTGGCGCCAATCCTCCCCTCCCCTGCATGCCTGCAACACCGTCATTAGGCTGCAATTAGTCTACTCGATCTGGGGTGTTTTCTTTTCTTTGGATAATTCGACGAAAGACGCTCGATCTAGTGACCATGGGACGAGAGAGAGAGAGAGAGAGAGAGATTTGAGGAGTCCGGATCTAGTAACCGGAAATTCAGTAGTGAGAAAGAAAAGCTCGAAATAGAAGAAAGAAGCGGCGAGTGGATGGACCGTTCATTTATTCTTTGCCCGTTTTGTGCGAAAGATCCGGCCAGCAAATAATCGAGTCTTTCTTTCTGAGCTATACAGTTCTGCGGATCGAGCTAAGCTCAAGAAATCTTCCTCGGGGCTTTCAAGAACATAAAGTCATATTCCCTGACTAGCTACCCGAATGGGATCAAGAAAATATGACACAAAAAAAGTTAGTTTGGAGAAAAATGAAAGTAAAATACTGGGGTGGGGTTGAATCTGCTCGTATATGCGTGGTGTTTAGTTCACTGAAGGAGATTGAGAAGATCGGTATTTTTTGGCCAGATCTTGGTAATATGATGTATATCATAGATTCATGGCAACCAAAACCGAAATAAAGAAAACGAGAGCCTTCCAAGAAGAGGAATCTGTAAACAAGTCGTGGATCTACTGATACGTTATTTCCAAACACAAAAACATTTTTTTCCTTCATCAGAATCAAAGTACATAAAAAAATACAAATCTATTGATCTGCCGATAGCGGAAGCAAAGAGGAGGGGAACTAAAACGCACGAAGAGCCAAATACACAGCTAGATCAAAACCTTTTGATTCGATGGTTGAAAACACATTACTAGATGCACGGTTAATTCGTACACATTGATTTTCGAGAACTTCCAATGGATCGAAAACATTAGACGCGCCGTACGTTCCTTCCAGGCGGCTAATGATCTCGTTTTCGCGCGCGCTGCTCAGTGCTAAGAGGACGAGGCGCGGTGAAGAGGAAGCTGCATGATAGCTTGAGGAGAGCGCGCGCGCGCACACACACACAGAGGGGGAGAGAGAGAGAGAGAGATGGTGGTTTGATGGAACGACGTACCACGAGGAGCTGGAGAACTCGAAGAGGCGGCCGCGGCCGGAGAAGATGACGAGGGCGACCTCGGCGTCGCAGAGCAGCGAGAGCTCGTACGCCTTCTTGAGCAGCCCATTCCGGCGCTTGGCGAACGTCACCTGCCGGCTGATCTTGTTCTCGATCCGCTTCAGCTCCACCTTCCCGCGCCCCATCTTCCACCTCTCCTCGATCGATCGATCTCTCTCCCCTAGCTAGCTCCTCCGATCCTCTCTTCTTGCTTCTCCTCGTCTCTCTCTCTCTCTCTCTCTGTCTGTGCTATCACTACTAGACGTCTCGCCAAGTCCCTCAGCTATCAACGTACCTGTCCACAAGTACTAGTGATAGATAGCTCTCGGCCGGCCACCACCCGCTTTCCTCTCTCCTCTATCTCGCCGTAGCTTTTGGGGCGTGAGAGCGAGGCGACTCATGTGTGGTTAGCTCGCTCGTACTGCTGCTCCGTCCCTGACGATCGCATAATGACGGTGCCTGCGAGAAGAGAAGAGAGAGAGAGAGAGAGATAGATAGAGCATGTTTTGGTGATTTCAAACAATATTCCAAACAGTTTGAAGGCCCAAGCTACAAATTTGGGTGCACCAGAAGTATATTTTAGGGGGCGACAACACTCAAAATTCACCTATCTAGGTTTACCCGGCCACCACATACTTAATCAAGGGGTACTAGAGAGAGATTGAATAGTGCTCTAAGAATTTTTTTTTTATGAAAACACTTCTGTCCGGGATGCCGGTGATGCCAGACGCGCGTACAGCGCACGTCGCGCGAACGCGCTGGGAAATTAAGGCACTGTGCCGGCATGCAGGTGGGCCCCACGGTATTTTTTTCTTTCGGTGACCATAATTTTTGACTGGGTGCTCCAATCCACAAACCGTTTACCCCAACGTGTTCCTCGTATTTTTACAAACAAAACAAGATATATGTTGTCATATAACTCTTCAAACTTACCTGATGAAACTTGGGTTTCGCCTACTGAAACTTGGATTTCATATTCGTTAAACTTGTCGAACTATCAAGTTTCATCAGGTTTAATGCAAGTTTCATCAAGTTTCAACAGGTCTCATACAAGTTTCTTCAAGTTTCATCAGGTCAATTTAAGTTTCAACAGGTTTCATTCAAGTTTCATCAGGTTACATCGAAGTTTCATCCAAGTTTCATTAGATTTCATCAGCACACGGCCAAGTTTCGCTAGTATAGGTGTAAGTTTCATAAGTACCTTCTCCTATGTTCACATCAAAAAAATGAAAAGTGAAAAAAATCAAAAAATTTAAAAAGTATTTAAAATGGGTTGCTCTCGATTTTAGAAGAATTATGAAATTAATATACTCCACACATTTTGAACACTGTTTGAATTTTATACAAAAAACTGAAGTTTAATTGGAAAAACGATCAACTGCACGACTAACAACTCTCCTGGGAACGCAGGGACGTGGGCGCACGGCAGCGCGTAGGATTGGCGCGGTGCCAGCGATCGGACTGCCGGGGCTGGTCCGGCGCGAGCGCTCTGGCCAGACATCCGATGCCTGGCGCTAGCCTTTTTATATTTTTATTTATTGCAAGCAAGAACAAAAAAACAAACAAAGGAAATAACAAGTGCATAGGGGAGATAAGGGATTTTTATCCCAAGGTTTGGAAAAGTTTCCCTTTTCTTACGTTTCCGTTGGGCACCCTTCACGAAGAGGGGTATCATTCTGTTGATTGCCCTTCACCACTTCAGTAGGTGGACACTAGCCTTCATAGCAACTTGGGTATCCCACAAACTCCTCTTTGAGATATCACTAACAACTCCATCCTCCAAGCTTAAAGTAATTAATGCTTTAATAGGTTAGATATAAGCTTGATATTGCCGGATCATCTCCATGACGAAGGAAAATACCACACTCACGCTCTCAAGCCCGCAATTCCCTCTTGCTCTCGAAACCCTAGTTTTTTATGGCTATAGCTTCGAAATGAATCCTAGAGTCCAACACTAACATAACAAAACTTCCCAAAAGCACCCCTCGTAGTTTAAAGTCGATCATCCAAAAACTACCCGCTTGGCAAAGCTCACGGTATACATCAGACGGACCGATGCACACTGGTCTGTCGAATGATTCTCAATAGCGAACCTTCTAGCAGGGCACACCACACACCATAGGACACAATTGTCGGATGCGTCAGTCAAATCATTTGACGCATCGAGCGGAGCCCAAACAAGGAACCCTTTGACACGGCGTTCGATTGGTTACGTTGGACCATCCAATGCACCCTGAAAAACACGGCCTCTGGAAAAAAATTTCATACCGTCGAACAACAGGTGGACAGTCTGACGTGCCCAAAAGTGCCCAAAGACCTCTTCTGGAACTAACTGACCGACCCATTGGACTTTACACTAGACCATCCAACACACAGAGGCACCCCCAACAGTACACAATATGGCCCTGGACTAAAAGGTCAGATGTGTTGATCAGTATACTGGACCATCCAACGCACATACAAGTGCACTCCAATGACTCCTAAACCGCAGCAAGCCCAAAGATGGCACAACACACCACACCCCTCAAATACAAGGCAAAAACAAAATAAAAGGTACACATGAACCCCACTAATCTCACGGGTTCATTGATAACCTCTTTACCTTTATGCCACACATTCGATCCCATCATCATCGCTAAAACCAAACAAACTCATTGAGAGTGTGTGTGGACGCGCGCTAATTCATGCTTTGTCACCGTAAAGATTTGTGATTCAATACTTTATCGCATAGCTTATAAAAGGTAAATAAGTTATAGGATCGCATGTCTTTCACTCATGAGCTAGTGAAAAAATCTTAATTGCTAATGATTTTAGTAGCAAATTCTTAAGAGTGACCGAGAGGCTAGCTACCTGGTGCAGTTTTCGCACACGCACATGCATGCTCACCATTGGAGCATCGATCGTGCATGCATGCCATTCATCTCTCTCTTTTCTAGTCGGAATAAACCGAATATTCCAAATTAAATAGATTCCACGTTCCGATAAAAATATGTACGAAAGAAAAATCCAAAGAACACATGCATAGATATAGATCGATTACTTTAAAAGTTTAGCTCAAATTTTCTTTCAAACACAAAGATTCCTTCGGTCGTCGTGCATGCGCGCGTTCATACCATATACCGATATACGTACGCACTCCATTATTTCAACCGGCCGGAATCCCGGATGCACACACTAGCTGCTGAATAACTATACCTGATCATACCCAGGTCGGGACGGCTTTCGGGCTGGGTTTAAAAAATCCCGGTCCCGTGGGAGCAAGCCCGAGCCCAGCCCAGTCCGATGCGTACGTCAGGCCTCGGATTTGGCCCTGAACCCAATCTAAAGCCCAAAAACCCGGCCTGAATCCCTAAATCCCGATTCGGCCACAACTGCACGGGTATTTTTTCAGGCCTAAGCCCGGCCCGGCCCAGTGGTCGGGCTTCAAAACAAGGTCCGAACCCGGTCCGACGCATCGGTCAAACCGGACCAGGCTGCTCATAAACAGGTCTATCAAAAACCCAAAATATGCATGATGCATCCCATCATTTTTTAACTATCAAATTATAAAAGACATCCAATTTCCTCGGTTTCTTTTAGAAGATAAAAAACAAGAGGAAATTCACTGACAACCTGGAGCAACAGAGAGAGGAGAGAGAAAGAGAAAAGAAAGGGTAAGAGAGAGAGTGGGAGGGAACTGACAGGAAAGGAAAGCCCTATGCAAGCCCTAGGTGTAGGGCTAGGAGCCCCCCGCCGCGGGAGAGCTGCGCAAGCTGTCGCTTACTTCCGCGCGGCAGGTTCGGCAGCCACACGCTCGTCGACACGCGTCGCCCACTTCCTGCCGTCCCGCCCCCACAGGTATAAGCTTACGCGCGTACGACCGCATTTACTGCCCCAGCTCGTACAAAGATCCTCCCGTCCAGTCCCACTTTGAAACTATTTTTTGGGTTTTTGATAGTTTTATTTTCTGGTTTTAAAAATTATTTCAATGAGAAACCTTTGCGTCATAGTGTCTCTCTATCTCTCCCTGCTTCCCATCTTTAGTGAGCTTTAATGAATGGATCAGACAAAAATAACGTGAGGCTCGCTAGATCTGGACAAGAAGATGACTAGTAGAAGATAAATCCCTCATTTTTTGCCATGAAACTTTAGTCATGTATGTACGAAACTTCGATTTTTACCTCGTGAAACTTTTTATTTTTGAGCGAGGTGTTTTTTGAATAATAGTGCAGTACGAGGTTTCATCGGTAGTTTATCAAGGTTTCGTTGATACTTCTTTAAGTTTCATTGGCCCTTCAAGTATTAAGTTCCATTAGTCGGTTTGTCCAACGAAGTTTCATTGCCCCTTCCTTTTTTGAGTTTGTTAGTAGTTTAGCTAAGTTTTATTGGTCCTTGTTTAAGTTTCATTAGTATGCTAGCCAAGTTTCATTGGTGGTCAGCAAAGTTTTATTGCTATTTCTTTAAGTTTGGTCAATACTTTTCTTAAGATTCAGTATTTATTTTTTAAGTTCCATTAATTTTTTCACCCTATTTCATATGTATGAGAGATTTTTTCACCCTATTTCATATGTACGCTCTCATATCTCATCAGTAGTTTTCCCAATTTTTAGCATTGACATCGGCATGGCTTTGTGAGTCTAATGGAAATCATCTCACCGGATGTCCAATCCTAGGAGCTTGCTTTTTTAAATACTTTCTTCAGTTTCTAAAAACTTGATGTTTTAGACATTGACACCGCCTTGAAATGCACATTTGACTACTAACTATCATTACAATTTATTTATAAAAGTCATAAAATTACAATATTGTTGAAGTGCTACTTGACTAATCTAAACGTGTAATTTTTATGTGCCCAACCTAGACACGAAAGTAGTCCCTTTGAATTCTTATATATTCCTCATAACATTTGTAAGAAAAGATAATTATTCATATATTTGTATTGTCGTGTGTGTGTGTGTTCCATACGATCAATGTGCCATTACACTATCTAGTACTACTGCTACAGGGAAGGACTTGCGTTAGTGAGCACAGTGATAAGTAGCACTATGCGTCTACGGCAAAGCTAGCTAGCGCCGTGCCGGGCTTCGGGGTCGGGACACATCGCACAAGCACGCAGCAAATGACATTTGCTAGCCATGCAACTGCCCACCCAACCATGGCCCTTGTCCATTATCCCCCCGCTCGTGACATGGACGGATACCATCGGAGCGTATGGCTATATATATATATGCGTTCGAGCTACCATATCACCTATAGATATAATATATACAATAATACCATCCGCTAAAATACTTTTTTTAGAGGAAATCACATTCCATTTCAATCAAAGAGCAAATTACAAGCAAATTCGTACAGACCCTCCTAGGTCACAAGCTGCTGAAGGAACCCGGTTACAGACTCTGAGATACATCTAGGGGGGCTGGAGCAAGAGAACGTAGGCTCAGCAGAAAGACTCCCAGCAAGTGACACTACTAGAGTGAACGTCCGAGACCACTCATAACACCACCCTAACCACTCACGGACTAACAAAGATCGTCTCCTACCCTGGAACTCTCAGGCACATCCATGTTCAGCATGTTGTACAATCAGCAGGAGGATAGATCACTACAACCTAACAAACAAACAAATAACACCGGCACAACGACTGGCAACAAACACAGCCCGGCAAAACAACCCCGGAACCCCCACGACGTCAGCGCCGACGCCTGGAACCGCGCCGCTTCCATCCACGACACCACGTCGCCGATAAAACAGGCAGAGCCCAAAACAGCACCTGCTCCGCCAAAGCACCACGCCAGCCGGAAGCAAGCCCAATCTGGAAAGAAACGGCGGCGCCGGCGAAGAAGACACCAGCACCACCCGTCACCGTTAGTCAAAGCCAACGACAGCAGCCGCCATGGCCGATCCCGGAATAGGTGCACGAGCTGTGGAACAAAAAGGAAAAAAGATACAATCGTCTTCCACCTTCCCCGACCACGCCAAACCACGAACACCGAAACGATCCGTCGGAGTCGTCGAAGCCGAAGAGGAGAGAACGTCGCTCGCCAGCAACCAAAGAGGAGGACATCGCCCTCCCCCATCGCTGGTCGTCGCCGTCACCACGGCGTCCCCGGCTAGAGCCCGCCGTACCACCGACAGCGTTCGGAAGGCTCCCCGGAACCTGGGAGAGAGGAACGAGGAGAGGGGGAATGCCGTTCCCCACCCCGCCGCCTCCCGCCCCGCACCGACAACCGCCTCCACGCCGGACCTCGCCGGCAGCTGACGGGGGTTTCAGATCTGGGGCAACAGCGAGAGGAGGAAGGTAGGGGACGAGTCCTGCTTAGCATCTCCATCGAACGGAGTTGGCGCCAGCGGGAAGGGAGGCGTCGAGAGGCCCACCGACGGCGGCAGGCCAGACAGCGGCGAGCGCCGCCGCCGCCGCCGGGGGGCGGCTGGAGCGCGAGGTGGAGCCGGGAGAGAGGGAGAGCGAGGGGGAGACCGGAGGACTCTTGGGACTAAAGTCTGATTCTGCTAAAATAAATTGATCACATGAATACATGATGTCTATATATAACACTATAGCATATCATCTATATATACACATCACTTGATACGTCTTTTAATTTTTATGTTAAAGACATATGTAATGCACCTTTGCTAGTTATCAGGCGACTGAGACTTATTTATCTCTCAGTTAATTTTCTCACATATATGGATATTCGTTGGATCTTTTATGTGCCCTAGGAAGATGTTTGATCAACGGCTCAAAAAATCGACTGAGAGCTAAATAAGTCTCAGTCGCCTGATGAGAAGCCAATCCCTATGTATTGACAAACTACTCATCAATTTTTATAAAGTTTGGTTATTTTTGAAATAAAATATGCCTTACGAAAAATAAACGGAGAGTACCTAACAGGCTTAGATGATCAGTATCACGTCGTATTGTACCTGTTCTGATACTCAGCCATGGCAAATGGACAAGGAAGTCAGCCTCCTATAGCTACTCCAACTGCTCGGTGCTCAATGAGGCTTGTACAGCACAAGATTTTTTGTCGCCTCTCGCCTCGCTCACTTCCATGCACGGGCATGCAGACCCGGCGGAAAGGCGCCGGCACCGCCCGCGGCCGCACGAACCAGTTCAGAGTTCAGAGCTCAGAGCTCAGATTCAGAGTTCAGAGTTCAGAGGCTAGTTTAGCTAGGGAGAGCATGGATCTTCCCGTCGATTCTTTGCTTCACTCTCGTCGGAGAAGTGGTCGCCTCTCCCGTCGATGCTTTTACTCCTCCCTTCTCATCAGGTCCTGCTCGTCGGAGAGGTGGTGCTTTGAGAAAAAGCGAGTGTGTCTGTGTGCGCGCGACCCTCGAAGGGAGCTGTACTCTTCTCGAGCTACGTACTCTTCAGTCTTCACAGCTTTCCTAGCGCAGGACGGTTTGATTCGGCCTGCATTAAAATCTGGGCTCCAGCCCTCTCTCGGTTCATTTCATCGTAGCCCTATTATTATTGCGAATTGTACCCTTGTTCTCAACTTTTTTAAAAAAAATAAAAATAAATAAAGAGGCTTTTTTTTTTTACAAAATGTGACGCAGAGACATCGATTGCAATCGGATTGCATTGAAGGATGCCAGGATTGAGTCAGGACGAGGGACGAGCCACACCGGTGGAAAGATCTCGGCCATTGGATTGGGATCCAACTGCCAAAAATCGACTGAAAGTAATTTAAATCCAACGGCTCAAAATTTAACAGAAATTAATTTATTTTCAGACAACTGGGAATCGCCGCCACGCCACGACCAATTCCAGACCAACATCACCATGAATACTGTGCGTCGGCTCAGCTTAGTACAGGCGAAGATGAAGAGATCACTTTTATAACACAACCATAAAAATGAGATCCAGATTTTACTGTTCATGTGAACATGAGTGGTGAGTTTAACCAAATGGGCAGCTAAGGCGAGGGAGAAACATCAATGCCCGAAAAAGGAATATAGAGCCTTGAGGTGTCCGGATGAAACTCAAAATGGACCAAACAAAAGTGCCGATCTTGATATTTTTCAATCATAACAGCAGTGTATTTATACTAGCATTTCACAGCACACATTTTTTGAATGGAGATCAAAATTTTCAAGAAAGAGAGAAATCGACAATGTTACTTTTAATGAATACCGAAAAACGGTTCGGTCAGTCCGCAGCTGGCAACCATGCCTAGCGAATCTCTCCGTTCGCTATTGTGTTGACCTTGCATACTCCAGCCGAGGTTGTAAAGGGAACATCTTTGTAGCACGCCACAAGCTCGCCGTTGCTGTGCAAGTCGGCTGACAGCTTCTCCCAAGTCTTGCTCTTGGCATTAAGGGATGCCTCGGGCTCTCCAGAGTACCCAGCAAAGGTCACCCTCTCCCCAACAGTAGCCGATGCTGGAGGCTCAACCAACTCAACCTGAATTTCATTTGTTAGCTAATCACAAATTCAAATTTTAAAATCTGCATGAGAACCTAAGTCAATGCAAAAGGTGTTGAGACTCCTTACTTTTGTATGGTCCTCATTTGACGCGGCCAAAACCATTGCATGCGATTTTATACCACGCATTGCCACCGGTTTCAGATTGCAGAGAACGCATACTTTCCGGTTCTGCTCATACGTACCAGAAAATACAAAAAATAGTGATGCAAGGCAACAACAAGAACATGTGTATGCCATGATTACAGATGGTGCAAAGAATAACAAACCTGCATTTCTTCAAGAGGGATGTACTTAACAAGGCCGCTAACCACTGTTCTTGGTGCCTCCTCTCCAACATCGATCTCCTCTACGTAAAGTGAATCAGCATCTGGATGCTTGTCTGCTTTTCTGATAAGCCCCACTCGAATGTCCAACTTTGCAACTGAGATTTCCTCTGCTGTCTTTGATTTTGAACCCCCAGATTGTTTCTTTTGTTCCTTTTTTGGACCTCCCTCTAGTTAATCAAATGAAAAAAAACTACCAAATGAATTGCTCAAATTCTGAGATGGATTCAGCAGAAAAAATTAACTCAATAGTGCGTAATAACTTCGTATAGCATACATTATACGAAGTTATACGACAAAGGACGAGCCGACGGCGCTGGAGGTGGACGATCGTATAACTTCGTATAATGTATGCTATACGAAGTTATTACGTCTTCTTACAATATTGAGCAAGACTTTATTATGTATACGGCGACTATGTTGGCTACAATGGCTGATCACTGAACTTCAATTGTCATAGAGGAAACACAACATTTTTGTTACATCATTGAGTCATACAAAAAATGAACAATTCCAAAAGGCTACATCATCGAGTCATATAGAACTTGACAGTGAATTAAATTGTCAGCTTTTGATTCAAGATCGCCGTCAGTTTGCTTAGCTGATGATAAAACTTCCTCACTAGCCATGTCGGCTGTTGGCAAATTCTCTTCACTATCTGAAAGGATAATTATTTGTTCAGTGCCTGCCACATGAAAGGATTTGATGGTTTCAACATTGTCTTCACCAGTATCTATCCCCTGAACTGTGTGACCAATCTGGGAAGGAATACTAGCAATTGGTTCTGTGAACATTGGTGTGCTGACCACTGCTCTCATTTCGATCTCTGGAGAAGCCTCCTTGAACAGTGCAAGATTGAGATTTGATATTCTCTTATTTAGTTCATCGATATTGACCGTATCTGAAAGCAACATACAAGTTATTACGAAACTTCTAAAATACACATATAATTAAGCATTTTTAAAGTGCTAACCATGTGAAATCAAATCACCAAGATCTTCAATGCATCGCTGCATAGTGTCATTATTTGAAACTTTTAATATTTTAAATAAAGATAGCATGCACTGTTTCCAATGTCTACTTATCACAAGGAGAGATGAGTTCCCCCATTCAATCAAATGATAAAGCCAAGTGATATCCGTACGGTCCGGAATTACTGTTGTTGCACTAAATGACTGGGTGAAAGAATATGAGTTGACTCTCTCATAGACAAGGGGAAGCAACTCAAGCAATCGAACACATGATATCTGCAAAAAAAATTCAAATATGGTGAAACAGGGAAGACAAAAGATATGTGCAAAGGTGTTATAAAAAAGGTGTTATAAAAAATGACAGCTATAGTGATGTACCTGGCATTGTTTGGTATTGATTAGCTCCTCTCCCTTTCTCAGTCATGTGGAAATGAAAGGCCAGAGAGTTACTAAGAGCAAAGTGCTGAACTTCTCCCAAGATATAATATCTACATCATGTTCGGGTGCGATGGTTAATACACTTGAAATCGGTTGGCGCAGGAAACCCCCTTCAGAAAGTTTTGCTGGCTGTGCAAACGAAGATTCTTGAGGAACAACCTCCTTTAATAGTTTGCATATGACAAAAAAAAAGTGATGGAGACTATGGAAGCCTGCCAAAACTGACTTTGCTTCCACCTAGACATACCAAAAAAAGAAGAGAGATCATAATCATTTTCAACTTTAGGAAAAAAAAAAGGGAGAGAAACGAATGAATAGCTACAGAAGACTTAACATGCTCCTCATCCTCAGCACTTTAATTAATGATATTACATTCCTTCAAACCTCACAACAAACAAAGACAATTCAACACACTGAAAATAAATGTTACCACATCGTTTATTCCAAATTCAAATCTGAACCTTTTTATTTCAGAAGTCAAATGATAATTTGTCCATGTCATGTCCCCTCCCTCTCCCTCTATTTGTCGAAGCTTACTTAATATGACAACAACTAATCCAAACATGGCTCTTTTATCCCAAGAAACATCACCATGTTCTCCATATCATGCTTAAACAATTTACTTGAAAGCGGGTCCATAATGTACCCTTGACATTTGACATGCACATTGGAAGTTGGCTGCTGTTTTAACAATCATGACTAGTTGGAGGTCCACAGCAAGTTGGTCATCTATAGACTATAGTATAATATGCGATGATCAGATATATCTGCACCTAGCAACTAGAAATGCAAATCATATACAAGACTGCATGTGTTATTCCAGATTAAAAAAACGTACTGTCTACTACCAAACCCTAACAAGTTGTAATAATATACCAATATAAGTATAGCACACAGTAATATAACATCTTTCCTGAAATATATGTTATTTGTAAATCAAATTTCGATAAATGAACAAAAGATAGACTAAAATGAAAGAACCACAATGTCAAACCTGTGCACAACTCTTCACAGCCGGAAGTTATCCTATCATCTATTTCTGGTTTTAGATAGTATGCTCATGTTATTGTTGATAACCAGACAGTTCCCATTTGTGTAAACGAATTTAAATTTTCATAACTGTTTCTGGTGATTTTTCCTGTGGTCACCACAAGAAAGCAGTACCAACCTAACTGCAACCAGATAAATTCTCAAACCTTTGTTCATATTCCAATTCCAAAACTCAAGTATTTCAATGACCATAATAAATAGAATAATGCAAAAGAAGTTGGAATCTTACCAGTTGCACTGCATGTCTTAGACCCCCAAAAACAGCAGACAATGAAGATGCACTCGAGCACAGAAACTGGAGCCCAGAAGTCAAACCTCGTGCTTTGGATACATGTTCTAAGACAGCTCTCCCAGCTTGTCGCACATTCTACAATAAGTAACACTAAATGCTTAGACACACCAGGAGTATGATAGAATGGAAAACAATGGTAACACTTACATCATTATGATCAACAAGTGACAAAACTAAGCTTTCTGCCATCATTGGTTCCCAAGTCCATTGCTTCTGAAGCCCACATTGCTCAATTTGCATGATGACGTGAATGGAAAATCTAAAAGTATAAATTTATTGAAAGTATGATATACTAGGAGAAACATTAGGAGCTAAGGTTTGCAATCCATAAAAAGATACGACATGGGATGATTTTGATATAATTTGGGAACACGAACTAGATAAATCAGATGAGATGAGATGAGATGACATAGCGATAAATCAATCGGATGAGGTGAGATAGCAATAAATAAAATGGTGCTGACCTTTTCAATACTCTTAATAACAGGGTACAAAATTGTGACACTTTGACGGCATTGATACACTCCTTCCCACCTCCACCATCATCAGCGCCATTTGGAACTTGCCATGAAAATGTTGGAGAGATTTCTCCAGCATGTGATGATAACCAATCATTCACAGGCACTGATGACTCTGTAGCTAATCCAGGCTCCAAAACAGAAATATGGGATAGAGCCCAAAACACTGCTTTTGAAAAAGCTATGGGTAGCTTAGAGGGTTCTAACTGAACCATTACAAGATACCACAACAAAGGGACACATGCGTAATAACTTCGTATAGCATACATTATACGAAGTTATACGAAGTTACAGCAACAGAATGATTAATCTTTGCTCTCGGTTTGGTAAATCCAACACTAGCCAGGGATTCATTCCTTGGTAACTTGTAGGAGTTATCTGCATGCAAAGAGAGCAGGGCACTCACAATTGCAACAATAGTTCTGGTTTTACCAGTACCTGGAGGAAACACATGCATAGTTGGTCACTTTTCTGAAGGATAGAGTCATGCTAAATGATAAGGATGACGAACAAACCTGGAGGTCCCTGAATAAGAGACAGATCACATTTGGCTTTAGAACTTGCTGGTCCAATGGCAATACTTACAGCTTGAAGCTGGCTGTCATTGTATGATGACTTTAATACTTCCCTCATAGGGTTTGCAAGCTTATCAAGACAAACTTTTCCAGATTTATGGTAGCTTGCAATATAACAAACAGGATTCAAGATTGCTGGAAGCACTGGGATATCATTTAATGATGACAGAGCATTGAATTCTCGAAGTTGAGGACATGAACTGATCGAACAAGTTGATTGCATATGCATGCATGTGTGTGTATCATGCAGACACGTTCAAGCTGAAGGTGCAGCCAGGGAAGACGTACATGCTCCGCCTCATCAACGCTGCGCTCAACGACGAGCTCTTCTTCTCCATCGCCGGCCACCCGCTCACCGTCGTCGACGTCGACGCTGTCTACGTCAAGCCCTTCACCGTCCAGACCCTCATCATCACCCCGGGGCAGACCACGAACGTGCTACTCACCGCCAAGCCGTCCTACCCCGGCGCGACCTACTACATGCTGGCCGCGCCCTACTCCACGGCGGCGTCCGGAACCTTCGACAACACCACCGTCGCCGGCATCCTCGAGTACGAGGACCCCGCCTCTCACTCCGCCGCCAGCTTCAACAAGAACCTCCCGGCGTTCAAGCCGACCCTGCCCCAGATCAACGACACGAGCTTCGTCGCCAACTTCACCGCAAAGCTCCGCAGCCTCGCCTCGCCGGAGTACCCGGCGGCGGTGCCGCAAGAGGTGGACAGGCGGTTCTTCTTCACCGTGGGGTTGGGCACGCACCCTTGCGCCGTCAACGGGACGTGCCAGGGGCCCAACGGGAGCCGGTTCGCGGCGTCCGTGAATAACGTCTCCTTCGTGCTGCCCTCCCGGGCGCTGCTGCAGTCGCACTTCGCCGGCATGTCCAGGGGGGTGTACTCACCCAACTTCCCGGCCGTGCCGCGGTCGCCGTTCAACTACACGGGCACGCCGCCGAACAACACGAACGTGTCGAACGGGACCAAGCTGGTGGTGCTGCCGTACGGCACGTCGGTGGAGCTGGTGATGCAGGGCACGAGCATCCTCGGCGTCGAGAGCCACCCGCTGCACCTGCACGGCTTCAACTTCTTCGTCGTCGGGCAAGGCTTCGGCAACTTCGACCCCGTGAACGACCCGCCCAAGTTCAACCTCGTCGACCCAGTCGAGCGCAACACCGTCGGCGTGCCGGCCGGCGGGTGGGTGGCCATCCGGTTCCTCGCCGACAACCCAGGTAGCACTAACACCATCGACGACAATTCTTCCGTTCTTTACTGAAAAAAACACTAACATCATCGTGCTAGCTGTGGGTTGTGACATTTTCATCATTGTGTTTTGAGTACAACATAAAACACAAGCTTAATTAGCCGCTGGCTTCTTGTACACGTGTGCAGGGGTGTGGTTCATGCATTGCCACCTGGAGGTGCACGTCAGCTGGGGCCTGAAGATGGCATGGCTGGTGCAGGACGGGAGCCTCCCCAACCAGAAGCTCCTCCCTCCGCCGTCCGATCTACCAAAATGCTAGGGGACATGTCAAACGCATTACAATGGACGGCCCTGATCGGTCGACCGTACCCGTCCAGGCGTGCAGACGTTGCGTCTTCTCCAATTCCCGTAGGATATTCCATTGCTTTTGGCCTTGCGTGCGTTCTCCGTTGCTTGCCCGTACGTGTTGCGCGTGGTTGGTGCAACGCGATGCGAGGCTTTCCTAGCCGTGACATTTTTTTCCCCGACTCAAGTCGTTATCTGATAGCTGCTGCTGTAAGAGTCATGAGCAGGCTTCTTGGTCAGATCATGCAAGGCCTCTTAATTTTGGATTGATTATTGATTGGCATCGTTTAATTTGTAACATGTGCGGGAAGTGTATCGTATATATCCACGTGCCTGTGTAATAATTTGTACCGATATTTGATTCATGTAACCGATCGAAAAGAAAATTTTTCCCTTCTTATCTGCGAGATGCGTCCAGTGCAGTACTCCAGTGCAAATAATCTTTCGTGGGGTGATATCTTGCCAGGAGTTCTTCAGCGTGCAACTTCAACTTCAACACATGTCGTGTGTTATCATGCGCAGCCGTACAAGATGCAAGTTTGATAAGTAGGTTATCATGGAATAACCTCAGTATTTTTTTATGTGGTGCATATACTACATATACTTAAAGAGTTGTTAATATAAATGGGTCTGTACCTGTATGATGTATCTATATATACGATCTACAGATGAATGGAAATGTGTGTAATCTCTTAAAGTTAAGACGATATCATTCGTGCTTGGAGTTAGGGTTATGCTCGCCACCACCGTCGCTGCTACTCGTTATCGTCCTCAACGGTGAGGTCTTGGTTGGCGACGCCGTCTTCCTCACCTTCTGTTGCTCTCTATCTCGATGCAATTGTTGGGCTAAATTCTCTCCTCATGAAGAAACTAAACAACCCAAAAAACCCAAGACGACCTAGTGCGTGTTAGCCGTTGAATGCTACCAAGATGGATGCTGGAGATCTCTCCTTGAGAGGGATGTAGAGGGGATAAAACCTTAGCTTTGCTAAGGTTGAGCTAAGCCCAAGAGAACCCAACGCACAAGAGAGAGGAGAGACAAGGAAGAAGAGAAGAGGAAGAGGGGGCTTTGCTGTCCGGATCGGTTCGTCCTGTGCAATTTTTGTCAAGTCCTTGGTCGGAAAGGCAAATGTGGCTGGATCAGCTTCATCTTTGGTTGGCTCATCCTAAACTTGTTGATATCTGATTTGTACAGTTGGATTAAAGATTTGGCTTTTTTTTTTAGGAAAAGGCAGGAGAATTGCCTTATATTAATTTAGTAGGACAATCACAAGGTTAAAATGTAGGGGGAGGATTAGGTGCATTCCCCTAGACATGTGCTACAAGAGAGTTTACTTATTACAAAACGGACGCCTGCCACCCCCCAAAGGCGCAATACCTCCAGGAGCAAATCGAAGATGGCCAGCAGCGGCAACTCCTTTGAGTTGAAAATGCGATTGTTCCTTTTAAGTCAGAGATGCCATAAGGTTAATGAATTAGCTTGTGGAGAACCCGATTTGAGGGGGAGATTTTATGCTTGAGTTGGAGCAGTTTTAGCAACGCACTACTTTGGTAGATGCACTGTCTGAAGAGTCAAACGACATCGAATGGTGTTGAAATTCAAACAACATACTGAGAACTATTTGAAGTACAGTCCTACCAAGATTCATCTACTTTGGATATATGGTTCGCAAAATATGAGCTAAATTTTGAGGTGGACGGATTGTATTCACTCTGTTAATTTCAGCTTTGTTCAAGTTGAAAGTGTTACCTCTTGTTAGTCATTTGTCTTGTTGATATGCTATTGATGTTGACGTTACTGTTGTTATATACCTCTAGATGTTCTTAAGAAGATTCCATTTGTATTCATTATTACTAATAGTGAAAAAAGTTAGGAATGGATTATATTAGTCGATCGTGGTTTTACCGCTCTCGGTTGAAAGGGGTTTTCCATGTAAATTTGTGTATCAAGTGTGCATGTTGATTTGAGTATTCCGCTGATACTCGTTGATTGAACATATCCTTAAAGTTCAACGTGATTGTTGATTGAACCTATCAAGTGTGCATGAGCGGGGATTAAATTGTGCATAGTCTATGTGTCAGTGTCTTATGTACTGTGGGTGTACCTTTCCCCAACAGCAACTCCTACGGAGCTCGCCGTTGCAGCCGATACGAAGCCCGTTGCAGCTGCGGCGGGGCTGCCATCCTTGGTCTTCACGCAGTTGCTCCTTGTCAAGCTCAGTGTTGTCTCCCCATTCTTGATGCGGCCTTCCCGTGGTAATGTTACTGTGGATTGGAGGCATTGTTGCTTCGGAGGCGTAGCTAATGTGACTACGAGTACAACAATTAATCTGGTGTAGTTACCATCTTTAGCTCCTATTTTTAAATCAACCCTATCATTTGTTCCATCACCGCCCCTTGTTTCAATTGATGTTGTGGTGAGTTTAATCGAATTAATTAATTTGGTTATTTATATTTACCTATGGAATCTCTTGATCGCAATGGAACTCTTTTGGGCAGGGATATCAAACTCAACGCGAAAATTATCGTGATTGGACATCATTCGTCCGCATGATACTTCGCTCTACTGGTCTTGCCTCACATCTCACTAAGGATCATTCCCCACTTCATGATGTTGATCCTGCTGGAGCTCGTGCCTGGTAGATTGCCGATGATCGTGTAATGGGTCTTTAACTCTCTATGCATGAATACAGAGATCCCCAATCGAGTATCATGAGTCCCTAGCCCATCCTGATCTTTGGGACCGCACAAAAAAATAAACTGAAGGATATACATATGCATGTACACATGAATATACAACAGGGAAGAAGTGTATGAGAAGGTATAAACTGAAGGGATCTCTCATCGTGTGCTAGCTACCTGTTGAATGCTGATGGGACTCCCGTTTCATGCTGCGGTTCGTTCCTTCTGTCCGAGCCAATATAATACAAGGGAAAGTGTCGCATTGCATCGCTCGGTCGATCTGGTTGGGTCAAGCATCCTTCTCTCCACTGGGATTCTGGGAACAGTAGAGGGGAAGAAGACACGCCAAAGCTAAGACACCAACTATGCAGGTGTTGCACCTACTTGGATGGGTGTCTTGGGATCCATGTCAAGTGATCTTGCATGCAAACATCGTTGAGCATCTATCTATAAATAGTACAAAGCCGGGTCCTCCCGTCCACCTCGCCACGTGGAGCCTCCTAGCCGCGCCAAGCCCACGTCGCCCAGTCGCCGAAGCCGTCCGATCGCGTGCGCAATGAGATCCAGCCGTCCGTTCTTTAGTTTATGTATAAAACGATTTTTTTTCCTCTTCTCTCAACAGCGCGAGCGGCTTGGCCGGCTGGCTAGCTGAGCCAGCTCTCAGCCAGCCGCCCGCGGATCGAATCCTGGCCGCGCTGGTTTTTTTTTTCCTTTTTTGTTGGTGCGTTTGCTCACCCGCGCTGCTCGCCCGCGCTGCTCGCCGCCCACACGCGCGCTGCGCGCCCGCGGTCGCCACTCGCCGCCCGCACGCTAGCGCGCTTGCCGTCCGCACGCGCCCGCCCGCCAGCCTCGGTGCGCCGCGGGCGCGCCAAAGCGGCTAGTACTACTATACACACAAACCTAGGTTCATTTTATGCTATAGGTGAAAGAAGGCAGTGCCATTTACCTCTTAGCGATCTGTGAGCTTTAGATATCAGCTGGAAATGGAGCAATTAAGAAAGTAGCAGCTGAATTATATAGATTATAGGTTGGTGACGGTGACTAACATATTATCTATCCATTGCTCTGCTTTTCAAACAAGGAGTTATAATCTTGATGTAACACCGAAAATCTCCCTTGTAAAGGAATCGATGGCACGCGCGTGTATAATACGGCCGGGGTGACGGGTGGATGTATTAATTAGTTAAGCTGCACAACCTAACTCTAGACGTACCATCTGCGAGTCCATTATAGTATCTAGAATGTCTTTAGTTCAAAATACACGTCGACATTCTTGACATTAGCTCGATCCTGTTGAACTAAGTTTCATGGATATATGGCGTAAAATGTTCATGAAGTTAAACCGAATATTTGGCCTGGCTGATTCCGGCACTTGAAATGTTATTTGCCATGTGTTTTCAGTCACCTTAGACCTTGAAATTTGGAACAATCAATCTCCTGGTTTGAAAAAATGCCGCTTGAGGGTGCTCATTTGGTGGGCGTTTGTAATCGAGCCAGATTAATTCAAAAAGCTTATAATTTCTCTCTTTTTAGTTGTTCAGAGGGTGCTGTTTAGAGTTGCTGAACTGAATTAGTGTAATTCCGTTTAGTATGCAACTAGCGAGATGATCCGCGCGCGTGTAGATTTGTGTCATCATATAGAGTTTATCTCTATCTCATAATTTTGTTAGATAATCTCCAACTCATAATCTATCTCTAATATATCAGATCAGAATTAGAGTTTATCTCTAATATATTAGATTAGTTTCAGTGGTTATCTTTTTTTTTAATCTTATTTGGTGGATATTGATCGGCGTATTTAACGGTAATCGGATGGTGGAGGATTTTTAGCCTACGCGGGGCATTGTGGTGGCTCTGCATATCCTTTTATTAATTTTTTTTTGAGAAAGTCCTTTTATTAATTATCTCCAAAATTAATTAGTAAAATAATTGACTCCAAGGATTCAATATAATATTGACCGCTAGATTTACATAATATTATCCACAGTCAACGATCTAGATCATGTCAATATTGACCGCTAGATTTACATAATATTATCCATATTCAACGATGTAGATTTTTCCCTTTTTCTGATTAACGTGGAAATTTCTAGTATTTTTCGATTAATGTGGTGACTCCGTTTAAATTTTGCTTTATATTTATAAGTAGGTAGATAGATGTGGCTTGTACGCTGATGGCAAACCTCTATTGGAGTCTGGTTGGGGTTGCAATGTTTTGCGAGACATGCTAATTCCGTTCTAGTAATGGGCCGGATCGGGGTATGTCGGAAACTACTAAGGAGTTGATTAGGGAGACTATCCATGTGGATAAGCAAGCCTAGAATGAGTCGTACTTGGGTATGCCGACAGTTGCTGGTGTGAGGAAAAATGAGGCTTTTCAACCACTGCTTGAGAGGATTTTGAAGAAGATTTAGGGCTGGTCAGCAAAATTTTTGTCTTGTGCGGGAAAGGAAGTTTTGTTAAAATCTGTTATCTAGGCCATTCCAACATATGTGATGAGTTGTCTGAAAGTTCCAATGAAAGTTTGCCACCAAATGGAGAGTGCTTGTGCAAATTTTTGGTGGGGTGATGGTTCGAGGAATAAGATCCATTGGACATCGTGGGAAAATGTGAAAAAGCCAAAGAATGAAGAAGGGTTAGGATTCAGGGATATTATTTGTTTCAACAAAGCAATGCTGGCCAAACAAGGTTGGAGATTGCTTACAAGACCTGACGCTCTTTGTACAAGAGTTCTCAAAGCTAGATACTTCCCATCTAGTGACTTTCTAGAGGCAAAGGTTCCAGCCCAATGTTCAATAACTTGGAGAAATATCTGCCATGCTAGAGACTTATTGGCTTCTGGACTTGTATGGAGAGTGGGAGATGGCAAGAGCATAAAAGTCTGGCAGCACCGGTGGATACCAAGGTTCGACATATGTAAACCAATTGGGGGAGGAAATTCAAATATGATAGTTAAAGATCTTATGGATAACAGCTCTAGAGCATGGGATGAGAATAAGGTGAAGGCTACCTTTTTACCGTGTGATGTTGAAGCTATTTTAGCTATTAATTTTCCTGAAACACCAACGGATGATGTGATGGCTTGGGACATGACGAAACATGGTAATTACACAGTTCGTACGGGATATTATAAAAGTTTATCTCTAAGGGATTCAGTTACAAATACAAATACCAATAGCAACCATTGTTCGGAGAGGAAGTTTCATCCAGCCTGGAAGGAGATTTGGAAACTTACCATGCCTGGTCGGCTGAAACATTTTATTTGGCGAATATGTAAACAAAACCTACCTACTGGAAGCAATCTAGTTACTCGCCAGATTACGACGCGGCCGAGATGTCTCACCTGTAATCTAGATGAGAATTTTGAGCACGTTAGTTTTGTATGCCCGGTTGCAGTGATGTTTTGGGATTGCTTGCACAGGGTGTTACCTGAATGCCGTATACCGAAGTGGATTCATGGGTTGAACATCCCTCTCGCGCACTGGTTGCTTGAGTTGATCCCTCACCCGTTGCAGAATAGTCTCCTTGTTCTTGTGTTGGGGATGTCCGAGCTCTGGAAACGTCGTAATGTGGTTCTCCACCAGGGAAAACCAGATAGCATTGAAGGTATGGCTCGGAAGGTTAAAAGCTCGTTTGAAGAAATTAAGAAGTGGAAGGAGCTGGTAAGGAAGAAGGATAGATTAGCTGAGCTCAACAATCAGACTTACCCGGAAGGTATGGTTTGCTTGGTTGACGCAGCTTTTGATGCTAATTCCAAAAAGGCATTCGGAGTTGCAGTGGTCCGAACCAAATCCTTTGAGGTTGCAGCTATTCGAGTGACTAATCTGGGGCTACATGTAGATGCCGAATCAGTAGGAGCAGCAGCCCTGGTGGAAGGATTCAAGCTAGCAAACAATTTTACTGGTACAATTAATTGCTTCTACACTGATTGTGCAACCCTGATGAAGAAAGTCTTAGCGGAAGATCAAGACAGATCCTGCATCGCCCCAATACTCACCGATCTGCAAAGAAGACGAAAAGAACTCCAATCGTGTGGAGTCCAATTTCATTGTCGGGAAGCAAATGAAATGGCGCACCAAGCTGCTCAGTGGGGAAAGTTAAGTGGTGGAGAAGGCGAGTGGCATGCGGATGTTGACGACCGCATCCCGGCTAATTTGCTTAGTAAGATTAGCTACGGGAACCCAGAAGTGAAATGGGCCAGACCCAATTTAGAGCATGTTTTTAGCCCGACTAATCCTGATGTAAACTCCTTTCATGTTTCGGGTGCCTTTGATTTAATATAAAGCTGGGTTGCCTTCTCAAAAAAAAAAACAAAGAAAGATTCCAGCCCTTGATTGACCTTTTTGAATTCATGGATTAAGCGGCCAAAACTAGCAAGCACTCTAAGAGTTTAATTATCAAACCGTTAATCTATCTATTATAATTAAAACAAGATCTAAGTCACTATGTTAATCACTAAATCCTAGAAAATTCCACGTTGATCAGAGAAAAAAGAATGATCTACACCGTTAATTTTTGTAGAGCCCAAATTATAACGGGTTAGACTAAAGAAATAATTCACATCAACTAAAAAATTATAAAAAGTGGAAAAAAATAATAGAAATAAGAGTGCATGCTAGATTATAAAAGGAGTTCATATAAGCTACAACAAAACAATAATAAAAACGAGCGAGGTGGCCCGCGCGTTTGCGCGGCTAGATTTGTTTTGGTATATAGTGTTTATCTCTAACTCATAATCTATCTCTTACCTGTTGAACTAAGTTTCATGGATATATGGCGTAAAATGTTCATGAAGTTAAACCGAATATTTGGCCTGGCTGATTCCGGCACTTGAAATGTTATTTGCCATGTGTTTTCAGTCACCTTAGACCTTGAAATTTGGAACAATCAATCTCCTGGTTTGAAAAAATGCCGCTTGAGGGTGCTCATTTGGTGGGCGTTTGTAATCGAGCCAGATTAATTCAAAAAGCTTATAATTTCTCTCTTTTTAGTTGTTCAGAGGGTGTTGTTTAGAGTTGCTGAACTGAATTAGTGTAACTCCGTTTAGTATGCAACTTGCGAGATGATCCGCAAGTGTAGATTTTTTTTGAACAAAGGGCAGGAGAGCTGCCATCTATTGATCAAAAGAGGAGGAGTTTACAAAGTTGGGGGTTTTAAAGCCTTCCCCCAGAGAGCGCACAAAAAAACTACGAGATTACAAAATGGCGCGCGTGTAGATTTGTGTCATCATATAGAGTTTATCTCTATCTCATAATTTTGTTGGATAATCTCCAACTCCTAATCTATCTCTAATATATCAGATCAAATTTAGAGTTTATCTCTAATATATTAGATCAGTTTCAGTGGTTATCTTTTTTATCTTATTTGGTGGATATTGATCGGCATATTTAACGGTAATCGGATGGTGGAGGATTTTTAGCCTATGTGGGGCATTGTGGTGGCTCTGCATATCCTTTTATTAATTTTTTTGAGAAATTCCTTTTATTAATTATCTCCAAAATTAATTAGTAAAATAATTGATTTCGGGGATTCAATATAATATTGACCGCTAGATTTACGTAATGTTATCCACAATCAACGATCTAGATCATTTCAATATTGACCGCTAGATTTACATAATATTATCCATATTCAACGATGTAGATTTTTCCTTTTTTCTGATTAACGTGGAAATTTCTAGTATTTTTTGATTAATGTGAGAATTTATAGGATTTAAGATTAATGTGGTGGCTCCGTTTAACTCTGTTTTATATTTATAAGTAGATAGATAGATAGATAGATAGATAGATAGATAGATAGATAGATAGATGTGGCTTGTACGCTTATGGCAAACCTCTATTGGAGTCTGGTTGGGGTTGCAATGTTTCGCGAGACATGTTAATTCCGTTCTAGTAATGGGATCGGGGTACGCTCTTCCTCTGAAAAGAAAGATTCCAGCCCTTGATTGACCTTTTTGAATTAATGGATTAAGCGGCAAAAACTAGCAAGCACTCTAAGAGTTTAATTAGGAACCGTTAATCTATCTATTATAATTAAAACAGCATCTAAGTCATTATGTTAATCACTGAATCCTAGAAATTTTCACGTTAATCAGAGAAAAAAGAATGATCTACACCGTTAATTTTTGTAGAGCCCAAATTATAGCGGGTTAGACTAAAGAAAGAATTCACATCAACTAAAAAATTATAAAATGTGAAAAAATAAATAGAAATAAGAGTGCATGCTAGATTAGAAAAGGAGTTCATATAAGCTACAACAAAACAATAAATAGATAGATTTAAAATAAACATAACATACTTAAATAAGAATTCATGTTAGATTAAAAAAAAGTTCATATCAAGTACAATAAAAAATTACATAATAAAATAGAAAATAATAAGAATTCCTGTTAAATTAAAAACTGAAATAAATTTAACTACGCAAACATGCAGAACACTATGGTTGTTCAGTTTATTCAACGTCTTGACGAATATTAGTGTAGGTCGCCGAGATATTTTTTTTGGACATGTGTAGGACAAGGTTTTTTTTTTCTGAGCTAACGGGCGGGAGCTCTGCCATTCCATTAAGCAGGAGAGAAAAACAATTTACAAGAGAGAAAAAGGGGGGGGGGAGAAAGCCCGACCAAGGCTAAGGCCAGGCAAGGGCAAGGGCAAGGTTTTCAACAGCTTAAAATGGAGTAAGATTCGGATTTTTCTCATCGGTTCTTTCCTTGGCAACCAACTTACCAAGCCAACGGATTTTAGTATTTTATTTACTCTTGTGGGTAGTTTACCTGTCACTTCTCGGCGAATCCTCTGCATCGTACACAGTAGGTGATTAGTGATTACGCATGCAGATTAAACCAGAGGCCAGTGATCGATGGAATGCATGCTAAATCATGGTCAAAATAGATGGTTGCCGCTGGCTTTAGCCACACTCCAAAGATAGAGCAATCCAGCTCAAGCTCTCTGCCCTGATAGTTCATCCACCGAATCACCAAACGAAGATTGCCGCCAAAGCTGAGCATCACGGCCATGTAGGAACCCAGAGAAATGGCGGTGGTAGCTGCCATGCGCCTGCCACATTCTATATATATGGAGAATGCAAGGGCTTGTCCCAACACACGTTGCATATCCTCACCTGGCCATTTGCTGCTCAAGAGCTCAAAGAACTTCAGATAGCAGCAGTTCAGAGAGCCGAGAAACAATGGCCATGAGTGTTTCCTCCGCTCTTCCTGGCTCTCTCGTCCTGTCAGCCATAATACTGCTCCTCGTCCAAGCGCAGGGCATCACTCGGCACTACGATTTCAATGTAAGTCCTCAATGCCACTAGCTAACTACTTAGCTAGCTAGTTAGCTTAGTTCATGTTTACATATCAAGCTAGTATATAACTATATACACAGTCAGATGCACGTACATCTCATGGTTGATCGATTGTCTCGAAAACTTTTGATCTACAGGTGCAAATGGCGAACGTGACGAGGCTCTGTTCCACCAAGAGCATCCCGACGGTGAACGGGCAGTTCCCCGGCCCGGAGCTCGTCGCGCGGGAAGGCGACCGCGTCGTCGTCCGCGTGACCAACCACATCCCCCACAACATCACAATGCACTGGTACGTTCACGTACGCAAATGCCAAGTCCCCAAGGTTTGCGCATGCATGCACGCCAGTACGCTACCGCCTACCGCTCCAGCTGGCCTACCCTTTAGCTTGCTCCGCCGCAAAGCTCACCGGCGATCGATGTTTCGTTGTCAGGCAC
Organism: Raddia distichophylla; assembly: GCA_005191435.1. NCBI lineage: Eukaryota > Viridiplantae > Streptophyta > Magnoliopsida > Poales > Poaceae > Raddia > Raddia distichophylla. The sequence continues at coordinate 2,791,885 of SPJY01023417.1, forward strand.
GGCGTCCGGCAGGTGCGGAACGGGTGGGCGGACGGGCCGGCGTACATCACGCAGTGCCCGATCCAGACGGGGCAGAGCTACGCCTACAACTTCACCATGGACGCGCAGCGCGGCACGCTGTGGTGGCACGCGCACATCTCCTGGCTCCGCGCCACCGTCTACGGCGCCATCGTCGTCCTCCCCAAGCTCGGCGTCCCCTACCCGTTCGCCGCGCCCCACAAGGAGATCCCCGTCGTCTTCGGTGAGCAGCTCGATCGATCACGGCGCACTAGCGTGCGTTGCGGTCGACGGCCAACGCGACGGCAGAAATGGCCGTGGTGACCACGTACGGAGTTTAATTATTGATCGGCGTCGCGTCCGTACGTGTTTGGGGTGTAGGTGAGTGGTGGGCGGCGGACGTGGAGGAGATCGTGAACCAGGCGCTCCAGACCGGCGGAGCCCCCAACGTCTCCGACGCCTTCACCATCAACGGCCTCCCCGGCCCGCTCTACAACTGTTCGGCCAAAGGTTCGCGTCGATCGTCTGCTCGGGCAAACCAATTGCAATGCAAATATGCATCCTTTTGTTGTTGAAAACTTGAAACGCGATCACGAGAAGAATTGCCTGCGCCGAGGTTAAAGCTTAGGTTGGCCGATCAAAATCAAATCAGCAAAAGCGAAGAAGATTCGGCGTTACTTAATTTCTCGAGACGGGGACGGAATTGTGCGATATTAGTTGCTTGATGTCGATGCCATGGGCCACTGGCACTCTGGTGCTTTGGCCTACCATTTGCATGGTTTGGTACACTAAAAAACAATCGATGTTGTTGGGGTCCGGCCGGTGCTACGTAAACGGAGCCTTTGTTACACCTGCTTAGGACAGATGGGCTTTCTATTCGTTCAAGTCGGCGTCGTGGTTTCGTAGCACGTGCCCACCAGTGTAGTTATTGTGAATTAATGCATGGCATACATGCAGACACGTTCAAGCTGAAGGTGAAGCCCGGGAAGACGTACCTCCTCCGCCTCATCAACTCGGCACTCAACGACGAGCTCTTCTTCTCCGTCGCCAACCACACGCTGACCGTAGTAGAGGTGGACGCCGTCTACGTGAAGCCGTTCACCGTCGACACATTGGTCATCTCGCCGGGGCAGACCACCAACGTGCTCCTCGCCGCCAAGCCGTTCTACCCCGGCGCCAACTTCTACATGTCCGCCGCGCCCTACTCCACCGCCAGGCCTGGCACCTTCGCCAACACCACCGTCGCCAGCATCCTCGAGTACCAGAACCCGGACTCCCCTTCCGGCTCAAGCTTCGGCAAGGGCCTGCCGCTCTTCAGGCCGACGCTGCCGCACCTCAACGACACCGACGCCGTCACCAACTTCACAGCCGAGCTCCGCAGCCTCGCCTCGCCGGAGTACCCGGCGGCGGTGCCGCGGTCAGTGGACAGGCGATTCTTCTTCACGGTGGGGCTGGGCACGCTCCCGTGCCCCGCCAACACGACGTGCCAGGGGCCCAACGGCACACAGTTCGCGGCGGCCGTGAACAACGTCTCCTTCGTGCTGCCCTCCCGGGCGCTGCTGCAGTCGCACTTCGCCGGCGGCATGTCCAGGGGGGTGTACTCGTCCAACTTCCCGGCCTCGCCGCTGACGCCGTTCAACTACACGGGCACGCCGCCGAACAACACGAACGTGGCCACGGGGACCAAGCTGGTGGTGCTGCCGTACGGGACGTCGGTGGAGCTGGTGATGCAGGGCACGAGCATCCTCGGCGTCGAGAGCCACCCGCTGCACCTGCACGGCTTCAACTTCTTCGTCGTCGGGCAAGGCTTCGGCAACTACGATCCGGCGAGCGACCCGGCCAAGTTCAACCTCGTCGACCCCGTCGAGCGCAACACCGTCGGCGTGCCGGCCGGCGGGTGGGTGGCCATCCGGTTCCTCGCCGACAACCCAGGTGAACCATTTACGCACGATACAGTATACGTGAAATACAATGTTCCAATTTGTAACTCATTAATTAAGCACTAATTACAATTTGCGGCACATGTACGCTACATGTGTTTATTTGGTTTGTGTGTGTGTGACTGTGTGTATATATGTACGTATATGCCCAGGTGTATGGTTCATGCATTGCCACTTGGAGGCGCACACGACGTGGGGGCTGAGGATGGCATGGCTGGTGCTGGACGGGAGCCAGCCGAACCAGAAGCTGCTACCTCCGCCGTCTGATTTTCCCAAATGCTAGTCGGACCTGATCACAGCCGCTCGTTTTTTTTTCCCATTGTTGATTTGTTCGCCAACTTGCGATTGTATGTTTTCTCCTGCAGGAGGTTAGGGTGTGTATAGATCCGTCCCAAGCTGACATTCTTACCATTTTCTTTGAATTTTCAGTTTTCTTGTTGTTGTTTTTTTTGGTTCACCACCTGAAGATGACGACGTTAATAAACAATTGCGTGAATTGCACGTACGACTGTACGAGAAATAAGTCCCGAAATATTTTGTGTGAACCGTACGTGTCGAATTAGTGAAAAATTGTTCAGAAGTTTATCCAATGGGAGTGGCTGCGGGGGAGTCGCCTGCTCATCGCTGGCGCCTCCTGTGGGCCCAGCTGTCCGCGGCCGTGCGGCGAGTAGAAATGGCAATGGGTACAGACCCGCTGGGTATCACTGTCCTAAACCTATGTCCGTGAACAAAAAAATCTGCTGATTAAAAAAACTATACCCATGATAGGTACGAGTTTTTGCGCGTGCCCATATCCATGCGGGTTTCGAATACCCACGGGTTACCCATACCCGCGAATATAACACACCAACACTTCAACAATCAACACACGTGGCGTGGGCAACACAAGTGGCGTGGCGACGGCGTGGGCTAGGGGCCTAGGGGTAGAGCAAAAACCCATCGGATTGCGGTTAATGGGTACCCATTTCCATCCCTAGCGGTGAGGGGCAAGCGACTGCCGCCGAGCAAAAGTGTTATCCAATTTTGTCGTCCTTTTGTGACAAAACTGCATGCATGCACACTTGCGAAGTACTAAAATGTCGGAATCGCATGTGCTTGCAAATCTAAGCCGAATTAGGCTGAAGACGGCTATGAATAGTACTTGTATTGATCTATAAGGTTAAGAACATGTGTGTATAGGAAAATGGAAAGATTATATAAAATGTAAGAAGAGCATGTATAGAGAAGGACCAAATCCTACTACAACTAGCTCTTATGTCTAACACACCACCCTCCCCTCCGCTCAAATACAAAGCGTATACAGGAGTATTACATTTGAACGGAAACACACGAATTAAAATATATTAAATGTAAGTCTCAAAAATATCTTAATCTGTAGTAGTCATACTGTCACTAATGGAATCTCCCAATTTCGCGAGGGCTAACAACTAAACACGAGGGCTAAAACAAAGCCTTCGTAATAAAATATCAAATCACGAGGGTATAACTCGGCCCTCGTTAAATAAATCATATTTACGAGGGCCAAAAATAAGTCCTCGCAAAAAACGAAGCGCAGGGTGCGAGATGCACCTTCTTTTGGATACCAAGAGTCTCTATTGATGATCATGCATTCACTTAATTAAAACTTGGACAACTAAAATATGACTAGATGTAGGTTTTGGGTAAAATAACCTTAACTCCATCCTTGACCTTGCATTCATATTTAAGGACTGTTTGCTGGGTAGCCGCGTACTTATTAAATTGCTCGCGGACATATTTTTATTCAGATTACGGTCAGGACCAGGAAGGCCCTGGTGTGGGAGCGCAAGACTAGCTAAGGTGTTCGGGTCGACACCTTGGAAGTTATCATAGTTATTTAATTGGATTTCTCTGATGTTTTCAAAATTAGTTTAAAAATTTCCTTTATCTGTTTTAATGACTTGATTCTCTCACCATTGTTCTAACCGGTGTTCTTCTACCTTGTTCTAGATGGCTTCACTTAGGAACACTACTGCTACCGATGAGTCAGGGCTGGTCACTCTCCTCAATGAGCTGTTGGCATATCTGGAGTACCCCACACCTGTACCCACCTACAGGTGTAAGTTTGAGATCCAGAGGCAGTGCCCTCATTGGCAGATTAAGTTGACCATCCAGCCCAAGCGCCCCGAGGAGGAGGGGCATCTCTAGAGTTCCTAAGTTTCAATGAGAATGACACTATTGGTCGGCAGGAGGCCGCCAGGCTCGCAATACTTCACATCGCGGAGACCAACCAGGCTCGGTTGGAGGACATGCAGTACTGGTATCTTCCTACTCGGCATGTCAACGCCCCAGCCGATGAGCCAAGTGAGGTGGTTTCTCAGGGCGAGGTGTCGCGAGTGTTGGCCACCTCATTGCAGTACTTGAGGACGCTGGACCGCCTCTACATATGCAAGGCTGAGGATGCCGACAATTACAAGGGATTGGTGGGAGACCTGCGTGAGGAGGAGAAGAACAGGAAGGAGGAAGTTAGACACCGGGACATCCTTCTCCGCAAGGAGTGGCGGATTCGCCACAGAGAGGCGGAATTGGAGCTAACTGCCCTGGAGATGGGAGAGAAGGAAGAAGCTTTGGATCAAGAGAGGGAGAGGGCGAAAAATTTTAGGAAAATGCTGGAGGGCAAGGTGAAACAATATCGCGACAAGGACAAGCAACTGGAGGAGGAGTACGACACCCTTCTCAATTCGCGTGACGAAATTGATAATGAGGAGAGTGAGCTAAGCCAGAATAAGTCCAAGTTTGCAAAGGATATGAGAAAAATTTAGGAGGAGAACGATCGTTGCACTGCCGAGATCAACGGTAGCATCCTCGAGTACAACGAAGCAAACAAGATACTGCAGACTGACAAGGCAAACTTACTTCAGCAGAAGCAAGAGTTCGAGGAGGAGAAGCGTCAGTTTGATGATGCCAAGCGTCAGTTCGAGGAGAAGAGGGCTAGATGGGAAGAAGAAGTCAAGGCTGCCGAGCATCAGATGGGCCCTCGCACTCGCAGCAAGGCTAAGGCCTAGTTTATTATTGTCGTCATTTTATCTCTTGTCTATGGTTGAAACAATGTTATTTTGTTATTCACTGTTCACTGTCGTACTTTAAAACACTAGTTGTGGTTGACCGCATTGTTATTTGGATTTCCTATTGTAATGCGGTTGCCTGTTATCTATCTTATATCTTATATGGTCTTGTTATTTAAATTGTGGTGATTGTGAAATGTGTATTTTATTGTATCGTCGCCATCTTCGCGAAGAAGTTCAAGAGTGCATCAAGACGATGGGACCGACCCAAAGGCGCCGTCAATTCCCAAATTTCCAAATTCCCTAATATTACAAAAATAAATTCTTTGTTTAAAAATTCAAGTTCTTTTCGAAAAGTTACATGAACTACCCAGCCGTTTATTACTTCCTATGTATGAAGGCCTAACTAATGGTAATAACAACACTATCGTAAAAATGAAATAATTTACCAAGTGTTGCTTTAAACCATGAATGAGTTTGTTTTTAAGGAATAATCCCCCGCTACACTTGTGTATGTAAGGGATATGGAATGTTGGAGTTATTCGTTTGGATCTTTGTAGTGTGTGTAAAAATGGCATTTCAAAATATTTTAAATTTATTAAAGTCACAATCTCCCCTGTAGCTAATCTTACCTTAAATCCGCAGATGCCGCCAAAGAGGACCGCTCATGACGCCGCCCTCCGCAATGTGTATGCACCTGCACCGCGCAACAACAACACCAACGGCAGCAAGAGTGCTATCGTCAATGCCAATGTTGTGGAGGAAGAAGAAGAGCTGCCCTAGCCCCTACCTATCATTGATGTTAATGCCATAGCCGCCCAGGCCGCTGCTCTAGCTGTAGCCCAAGTTTTAGCGCAGCAACAGCAGCAAGCTCAGCAGCATGCACCACCACCACCGCCGCCGCCGCCGCCGCCGCCGCCACCCACTCAGCAAGTTGCTCCACTGCAGAATGTTCCACCGCCACCTGCTCCGCCAGTCGCTCCACTGCAAGCGAACCAGCAGCAAGCCCCACCGCTCGCTCAACAGCCAGAGGGTATGGTCATGCAAGCCCTCAACCTGATAGTTGATCGCTTAACCAACCTGTAGCAGCAGCAAGCCACACCACCCCCAGCCTTCGCCCAAGCCCATGCCTATCAGCAGCAGCCTCAAGCTAAGTTCAAGGATTTCATGAGCACCCGACCCAATGCCTTTAATGGAGTCCGTAACCCAGTGGAGGCTGAAGATTGGCTGAGGGATGTGAAGGACAAAATGGATATGGTCAACGTCTCGGGGGAGGACCAAGTGAAGTATGCCACTCATATGCTTAAGAACAATGCCGCCCACTGGTGGGAAACGTATCGCTCCACCCATCCCAGCCATGGCGCTCTGACATGGGAGGATTTCAAGGAGGAATTCAAGGGGGTGTACATACCCCAAAGCATCAAGGATGAGAAGAGGCGTGAGTTCGAAAGCCTACGCCAAGGCAACATGACTATGGCCGAGTATATTGATAAGTTTATTGAGCTGTCTCGCTATGCAAGCGAGGTGATACCCACCGAGAAGGCCAAAGTATGGAGGTTCGCTGAGGGTACGGACCTCGGGATCCGTGAACAAGTGTTGCCACTCAAGTGCACCACATTTGAAGATGTGACTGAGCGGGCTATCATTTATGAGGAAGCCCATCGCCGAAATATGGAGTACCGGAAGAGGAAGCCCAAGTTCCAGCCTCAAGGGGGAAATCAGATTCGTCCCCGGTTCCATCAAGGCCACCACCATCATCACCATCAGCACCAGCACCATCAAGGTCACCATCACCATCAGCATCGTCCGGGAGGGCAGAGGTTCAACTTTGCACCTCGGCACCAAGCATCGGGGGACATTCGTACCGCGACTACCGGCACCTGGCCAGGGGTCATCTAATTAGCAGCCGGCAAAGCAGGGACCTCAGTCTGGAGGCAACCAGCAGAGTCAGAACAAGAATGCAGGGCAGAACACCGCTGGACTCATCTGTTTCAAGTGCAAGCAGGTGGGACATTTTGCACATTCATGCCCGATGAAGACTGGGAATCAGACCCAACATATGCTAGGAGGACAGAATCGCAATGCACCCAACAGCGGGCCTATGCAAAGGATGGGAGCCGGACGAGTCAATCATGTCACGGCTGAGGAAGCAGAGGAGGCACCCGATGTTTTACTAGGTATGTTTCCAGCAAATTCCGTACCTGCAACAGTTTTATTCGATTCAGGAGCATCTCATTCATTTATTGCTAAAAAGTTAGTGGATAAGAATCAATGGAGGTTAGTGCCATTAAAGCGGCCTTTAAAGGTTCAATCCCCGGGGGGGATCTATGAACGCTACTATGGGATGTCCTGAAGTGGAGATCGAAATCCAAGGATCCAAGTTTAGATCCAACCTTATCATGTTGGATACTAATGGGATTCAGATTATACTAGGCATGGATTGGTTGAAGAAGTACGGAGGACAGATCGATTGTGCCCGTAGAGCAGTTACGTTGACCAATACCGATGGGACAAGAGTCATGTACCAGTCAACTAAAAGGATACAAGACGGAGTCATCAACCATATAAAAGTGAAAAGACCCGAAGGAGAAAGGCCCACATTGGAGGAGGTTCCTATAGTGAATGAGTATCCGGATGTGTTTCCTACTGATCTGTCGGGATTACCGCCGGAACGGGATGTGGAGTTCTCTATTGATGTATATCCAGGGACAAGCCCGATATCTCAACGGCCGTACCGCATGAATGCTACCCAGTTGGCCGAGGTGAAGAAGCAGATTCAAGAACTAAAGGAGAAGGGTTTTATCCGACCAAGCACATCACCATGGGGAGCACCAGTTATTTTTGTGAAGAAGAAGGATGGAGATCTTAGGATGTGTGTGGATTATCGATCACTCAATGAGGTGACTATCAAGAATAGTACCCATTGCCGAGGATCGATGATTTGTTCTATCAACTGAAGGGAGCATGTGTCTTTTCGAAGATCGATCTGCGATCTGGTTATCATCAGATCCGTATCAAGAAGGAGGATATATCAAAGACTGCCTTTACCACCCGCTATGGATTATACGAGTATTTGGTCATGTCCTTTGGATTAACAAATGCCCCAACGCATTTCATGCAAATGATGAATAAAGTATTCATGGAATATTTGGATAAATTTGTGGTAGTCTTCATTGATGACATATTGATTTATTCGAAGAATGAGGAGGAGCACGCCGAACATCTGAGAATTGTGCTTGAATTATTAAGGCAGCATCAGTTATATGCCAAGTTTAGTAAATGTGACTTTTGGATTAAGGAAGTGGCATTCTTAGGGCATATTATTTCAGAAGGAGTGTCAATTGACCCCTCTAAGGTATAGGAGGTACTTGACTGGAAGCAACCAAAAACTGTGACCAAGGTCCGAGGTTTTCTTGGTATGGCAGGTTATTATTGGAGGTTCATCGAAGATTTCTCCAGAATAGCCAAGCCTCTAACAGAATTGCTCAAGAAAGATGCTAAGTTCAAATGGACGCCAGCATGTCAAGAAAGTTTTGAGGTTCTGAAGAAGATGTTAACCATGGCACCGGTTTTGGTATTGCCTAATATACATCAAGATTTTGAGGTATTCTGCGATGCCTCAAAACTGGGCATCGGTTGTGTGTTGATGCAGGAAGGGAAGGTAGTGGCCTATGCTTCACGTCAACTCAAGCCTCACGAAAGGAATTACCCTACTCATGATTTGGAGTTAGCAGCGGTAATGCACTCTCTGAAGATCTGGAGGCATTATCTTGTAGGTAATCGAACAGAGGTGTCTACGGACCACAAGAGTTTGAAATATATTTTCACTCAACCTGACCTGAACATGAGACAGAGAAGATGGTTAGAACAGATGGCAGACTATGATATTGGGATTCATTATCATCCTGGTAAAGCGAATTCTGTTGCTGATGCTCTGAGTCGGAATCCGAGGTGTGACGCATTAATCGCTGACATGCAAAGGATGAATTTGGAGGTGGTTCCTTTAGGACAACTCAATGTCAAGGAAATGCAACCCACTTTGGAAGATACGATAAAGGAAGCACAACAGGAAGATGATGAGATTTTCAAGATTGCTGCCCGGATAGCAATCGACAAAGCTCCAAGATTCAATATGGATGAAGCTGGAATCATATGGTTTGGTAAGAGGATAGTAGTACCCAAGAAGGAAGGACTCCGTGAGTTGATTATCAAGGAAGCACACGACTCCTCATACTCGATACACCCCGGTAGCACAAAAATGTATCTTGATTTGAGAGGAAGGTATTGGTGGACTGGGATGAAGAATGACTTGGCCGCATATGTAGCGGAATGTGATGTTTGTCGACGAGTGAAGGCAGAGCATCAAAGACCCGCAGGATTACTCCAACCATTGTCTATTCCCCAGTGGAAGTGGGAGGAGATCGGCATGGATTTTATAGTAGGACTGCCAAGGACTCAGCATGGACATGACTCCATATGGGTCATTGTGGATAGGTTGACAAAAGTGGCGCATTTCTTACCTGTCAAGACTGCTTACACTAGTGACAAGCTGGTAGAGTTATACATGGCCAGAATCGTGAGTTTGCATGGAGTACCGAAAAGGATCTTATCTGATCGAGGTACCCAATTTACCTCAAGATTTTGGAAGCAGATCCATTTACTGCTCGGCACCCATATCGCTTTTAGTAGTGCATACCACCCTCAGACGGATGGACAGACCGAGCGCACTAATCAGATTCTTGAGGATATGCTCAGATCGGTAGCATTGTCCAAGTCCAAAAATAGGGAAGAGACTCTCCGGTATGCCGAGTTCTCGTATAACAACAGTTATCAGTCGAGTATACATATGGCCCCATTTGAAGCTCTGTATGGACGAAAGTGTCGCACACCTCTTTACTGGAGCGAGACGGGAGAGGGAAGGGTTTTCGGTTCCAAAATTCTGCAGGAGGCCGAGGCACAAGTCAAACTAATACAAGAGAGGCTGAAGACGGCTCAGTCCAGGCAAAAAAGCTACACTGACAATCGGCATAGGGATTTGCAATTTGAAGTAGGTGATCATGTTTATTTGAAAGTATCCCCGATGAAAGGGTTGAGAAAATTTAATGTATCCGGGAAATTAGCTCCAAGGTATATTGGACCTTTTCCCATCATGGAGCGAAGGGGGAGGTTGCCTATCAGTTGGAATTGCCACCACAGCTATCAGCAGTGCACAACGTGTTTCACGTATCTCAGCTTAAGAAGTGCTTGCGAGTACCTGAAGAGCAAGTACCGATTGATGTAGTTGAAATACAAGAAGATTTGACTTATAAGGAGAGACCGATCAAAATTGTTGATGAGGCTCAGAGGTGCACTCGGAGCAAGATGATAAAGTTTTGCATGGTTCAGTGGGCAAATCATTTTTGAAATTCATTCAATTTTGAATTTTTAAGAGGTGAGGCCCAAAATGTGTTCAACAAAATGACGAAGCGGGGATTCGACCCCCAGTCTCCTGGGCGATGTGACATCCTAATAAAATTATTAGGTGTCCCAATATTTTTCCATAAGAAAAACCTAGGTAATTCTTTACATTTTGCAGCTAGCATCAATTTAATTCCTAGTTAGTTGCTTTGGGCTACATTAGCATGTGATTTGAAAGGATCGCTATGCCGCCTAGAGGGGGGGTGAATAGGCGAATAAAACGAAATTGCGGAATTAATAAACTTGAACAGTAACCTGTCGGTCGGATGTTCCGATGCAGCGTCGGATGTTCCGACGTGGTACAGTACACCCTCCGTCGGATGTTCTGATCCTGGGTCGGATGTTCCGATGGCCGTCGGATGTTCCGATCCGGGGTGTTCTGGAATTGATCGAAAACCTGTAGAAAAACTGATTTCTCGCAAAACCAAGGTTAGATCTATTCAAGAATACTCAGAACAAGCCAATACCAATAGTTAAACACCAGATCAAGACCAAGACAAAAACACAGCGATTTTTGTTTACCGATGTTCGGATCTTTGAAGGGAGATCCTACTCACCGTTAGGGAAGGCACAAAGCCCGGATCACCAAGACCCTAATCCCCCTTACCAGCGAAGCACAAAGCACTCACCGGCGATCACTAGTTGAATCCTTTTCCTTGCGGAGGTAGATTCGCACCTTCACAAACTCCGGAGGCACGCCACACAAAGATCGGCGACTCACCGGCGACACCTAGCCGTCTAGGAGCCCTTCAAGCCTCCAAGAGTAACAAATGCGATGAAGAAATTTAGATCGCTAAGTGCTCAAGAATAGGAACTCTAATTCACGGAGCACTTGGGTTGCCTTGATCTCTCTAGATCTAGATCTCACAAGATGAACAAGAGAGAGAAAGGCTAGGGTTTTGAGAGAGATGATGAACAGTACGAATTAGGCTCAAATCAGGTTGTAAACAGTGTCAGCAGCCTTTGGAAGGTATTAGAGACGGCTTTAAATAGGGAATCCCGAAAACTAGCCGTTGTGCAGTAAATCCCGCATCGGATGTTCTGATGGTCCGTCGGATGTTCCGACCCGCGTCGGATGTTCCGATGGAAGTTCCGATGGACCCTTTACTGGATAGCTCTGAAAACTGGCAGGCTGGCTCACCATCGGATGTTCCGACCCTCGTCGGATGTTCTGATGGCATAGGTTCTGTATAGGGTGTATTTTGAGTGGAAAACTCACACGAACTTCGAGATACCTATTTTGAGCACTTAGGAACCTTTATAAGCTTCTCCATTGCATCCCTCTTTATAGTACGGCATCCCTAGGACTCAATAAATAAAGATTTACAAATAGATACTAGTCTTGATGCCTTCTTGCAATACATCCAATTTTGAGGGGTGCACAATCATATGTAAACATGTACCTCATAGAATTAACCTGTATAACATCTGTGCACAATTCTCCAATAGAAATATTAGCTCTATAATTGTAGCTCATTAATCACCAAAATCACTTAGGGCCTAGATGCACTTTCAATCTCCCCCTTTTTGGTGTATTGATGACAACAATTATAGCTCACAAAGACAATTATTAAACA
>SPJY01023417.1:2806931-2828619 GCA_005191435.1 Raddia distichophylla
AACAAACAAGATCAAAACCATAAACCTCCCCCTGACAAAATGCATATGCAAAAGCAAGAAGGAAAATAAACCTAGGAAAGGCTTTGAAAATCAGAAAAATGGAGAGAAGGCACAAAATGGCATCTAGAAACCAAAACTAAACTTTTAAACTTACAAGCTCAAAAGAGAATCGACTAGGATACTCAAACTTGGGGGTCAAAACCAAAACTTGATATTTTTAAGCATGATTCAGTCAAACTCTTACAAAAGAAGAAACTTACACCAAATGCTAGTGCAAATGCCCAAGTACAAAGATCATACATGAGATAGCTTGTGCCACCAAGTGAAAGTATGCAAATTAAGCTCACGAGACATTTGTCCATTTTTTTTTGAACTCACATAACAAGAGAGCAATTGCTAGTGAAGCACACCCCAGGGTAACCTGCGATGGCCTCCTAGGTCACTCTCCCCTTTTTATTTTATTATTATTTTTTTATCATCATTCTCTCGGCTGACTTCGCTTTTATATATATTTTTTTTCAGAATCCCCTGCTCCATCCCTAGGACTAGGTGTGATTGTCCCCAGGACATCCCCTCCAGCCCCTGGTGTCGAGGAGGTGGTCATACCAGCTCCGACTTCGGGAGGAAGACTGATAATGGCCGCCGAGGTTGCTGGCCCCTCTATCCCTACACCTTCGGGTGGCGGGACACAAGATACACCAGCCCTGGTCGTGGCCTTGTTCTCCGATAACTTGGCTGAGAACGTTCTTTCCGCTATCCCCGAGGTTGGGAATCTAAGCGAGGGGGTGGCGCCCGAGATTATACTTCATTGCCTTCAAGACAGCCTTCTCCAGGTATCTGTCTTCTCTCCTCATGCCGGGGAACATTTTTTATAATAATAATAAACTTGGTCTATCTTCGCCTTATGCAGGGACTGGTCTGGTCGAAAATGCTGAGCCTTCGCTCGGGAGAGGTCTCGACCGAGCAGCGCAGGTGACTCCAAGACCTAGAGACCCTTCGGGCAGAGGAGGCAAGGGCCCACTCCTAGGTCATTTTGGAGCGGGACGCCACCCGTTCCGAACTCAGCACCTCACGAGGACAAATCATTGAGCTGGAGGCTCAGGTCCTCGACCTTGAACAGCAACTCTCCCTGTCTCAAGCTGAGGTGGGCCAACTGCGCGAGGCTAGCGAGAGGACCTCTGCTGACTTCGAAAGACTTCGAGCTTCTCACCTCGGTCTCCAAAAGCTTTCAAGGGTTCCCAAGCCGAGGCCTTAGAAATCGCTCGTCAGGCTCATCATGAGTTGGCAAGACTTGGGACGGTGACAGTCCCAAGTGCCCCCCTTCGGTCCCGGAGAAGGCCCTCTCCTTTCTTCAAAATGGTCTCAGCGTTTTACCAAAGGGGCTTCAAGCCTTCGGGGCGAAGTGTGCCACAGGTGGCGTGCTGGCCTATTCCCTGATGCTGGAGTCTTTGGGGTGCCAGCACCGGAGGAGCACCCTCCAGGGAGACAAGGGACCCTCCAGATACCCTGAGGAATATCTCTCGGGAGAGTTGCCTCAGGATCACCGCTCGACCGTGAAAGTCTTTTTGAGGCGGTTTTGGGTTTCTCATGGCCGGGCCTTCTCAGACTCCTTCATGGTCAGTGCCAAAAAGGAGATGGCCCTCAAACGCAAAAGCTCCGGAGGCCAAGGATCTTCGGGCGCAGGCGATGCTCCAGGCCCTAAGGATGACCCGAAGGACAAGGGTCAGGTTTAGCTTCTTTGTACGCCGCGTCGCTTGTAACGTGTTTTGGACAACACTTTTGTAACCGGGTACTTGTTGTAAAGAACCCTTTTTGTTCGGAACGAAGATATTATATACTTATTTGCTTGCCTACCTTGTATCATCTGAGTATCTAGTCGTATACGTTGCGTGCTGTTCCATCCTCTTTCTTTTGTCATCTTGAACAATTTTTTTTAAGATGGCAATTTCTCTGAAACGTGAAGTAGACGAATAGTATGTTGAATACAACACACATCGGAGATTTGGATTTACGGACAGCCCCTAGTACGTGGGTTGGAGCCTTTGCGAGGATTCTATTTGTCCTCGTAGGATGTGTCAGGCCATACTGATCTTCGCATCGTATTGTTATTATTATTATTTTTTTACCAGGGCGCTACATCGCAATCAATCTGGGTTTTTATCCGAGGTCTACCTTAGACATCGAACCTTGTACCAGGGCGCTATCATGCAATCAACCCGGGTTTTTATCCGAGGCCTACATGAGACTTCGAACCTTGTACCAGGGCGCTATCACGCAATCAACTTGGGTTTTTTATACAAAAATGCGATTGATTTTTGTCAGTTCCTTACCAGGGCGCTATAACGCAATCAACCTAGATTTTTGTGCGAAAAAGAATCGCATGGGATTGGACATGATTTACAACGGGTTCCATGCCAATCCCGAGGATCGTCATCCTCTTAGGAACTTTTCCAGGGCGCTATAACGCAGTCTACCTGGTTTGCTTATAAAAAGCATAAGATTTCTTCGAAGAATAGTTGACGCGAAGTTTACTTTATTCTTCACTGATCAAAACTCCTTGAGTTAGTTTACAATCATTCCATCAGATTACATGCCACTTCAGGCCATTCAACCAGTCGCAGCTGGCAATTTAGATAATGTATGGATACATGCCCAACTTCGGGCCATTTAACCAGTCGCAGCTGGTAGTTATGGGTAGTACTTCTTGAGGGACTTTGCGTTCCATGTGTGAGGAACCTCTCTCCCTTCCTCTGTGACGAGATGGTATGATGCATCCCTCGTCTTCTTCGCGATGATGAATAGACCCTCCCATATGGTGTCTAGCTTGGACGATCTTTGAGGCATCTTCCTCAACATGAGGTCTCCTTCCTCGAGCTCTCTAGCCCGAACCCTTTTGTTGTAGGACGTAGCCACCATCTCATTGTACTTGTTAAGGTGTTGCTTTGTGGCTAGTCTATCTCCTTCGACGAAGTCCGCCGAAGACAAATCTTCGGGGTTTCCTCCTCCTGTGATAATGCGAAGTGTCCTTACTTGAACCTCGGCTGGAGTCACAGTTTCTTCTCCGTAGACTAGCTTGAATGGCGAGAAGCCCGTTGGTCTGGTTGGAGAGGTCCTGATGGCCCATAGCACCTTTTACAGCTTGTCTGGCCAACTTCCTTTTGCTTCGTCCACTAGTCTTCGCTTCAGAGCCTGCATGATGTTTTGGTTGGTCCTTTCCACCATTCCATTCGTCTGGGGATATCCCACGGATGCATAACATATTTTAATGCCTAAGTCTGCGCAAAAAGACCGAAACTTAGATGATAAGAATTGCGATCCATTATCAGCAACAATTTCTCGAGGTATGCCGAATCTGCACACAACATTCTTCCACAAGAAATGTTGAGCCTTCGCAGAGGTGATCGCTGTCAGTGGCTCTGCTTCTACCCATTTGGAGAAGTAATCGATTGCGACGATGACCCATCGGTATCCTCCTTGAGAAGTGGATAGATCTCCTATTATATCTATGCCCCATCGAGCGAAGTGCCATATTAGTGTTGATGGCTGTAAATTGCTGGCTGGAGCCTTCGGAGGATTGGTCATCCATTGACACCTTTGGCACCTCTTGACTAGCTCCTCTGCATCAATATTCGCTATTGCCCAATAGATTCCCATCCTTAACACCTTCGCTGCCAAGCCCCTTGGTGCTTGGTGGGCTCCGCAAAGTCCCGCGTGGACCTCGGTGAGCAATCTTTTTCCTTCTTTGCGGGACACGCACTTCAGCCATGGTGCACAGACCCCCAGACTTGTACAATAATCCATCAAGCAAAATGTATGACCGAGATCTTTGTTGAATCGCCATCGCTTCCTTCTGATCTTCGGGCAATATTTCGTCGCGAAGGTATTGCACTATCTGTGTCCTCCAGTCGTCTTTGGCCGATTTTTCGATAAGCTACACTTCAGGGCATATGGATGGCCTGTTTGTTTCTTCATTGTTTCTTCATAAAATACTCCCTCTGCAATCTTCTCCTCATACGCCGCCATCTTCGCTAGTTCATCCGCCCTTGAATTCTCCCCTCTAGGTATCGCCTTAACTGTTATGCCCATGAAATGTTTCTCCATTGCTCGCACAGCCTCCAGGTACTTGGACATCTCCGCATTTTTTTCTTGGAACTCTTTTGATACATGGCCTAGCATCAACTTCGAATCGGTGCATATCAGCACCCGTTTTGCTCCCATTGCTCTTGCCTTGTGAAGTCCCAACATAAGTCCTTCGTATTCTGCAGCATTATTGGTCGTAGGGAAGTTCAGCCTTAAGGCGTATTCGGTTGTTCCTCCTTCGGGGTCCACCAATACTGCGACTGCCCCTACTCCTTGGGCTGTCCATGATCCATCTGACTTTATCGTCCATAACGGCGGCATCTTCGGGTCCTCCTAAGGTTCCGACGTCCATTCTGTGAGGAAATCCGCCATTGCTTGTGCTTTGATCGCAGTTCTTGATGTGAATGATACCTCGAAGGGTGCCAACTCCGCAGCCCACTTCGATATTCTTGATGTGGCTTCTTTGTTCTCAAATGTGGATTTTAAGGGGAAAGCCGTTGGCACTTCGATCTTGAACTCTTGGAAGTAGTGCCTTAGCTTTCTTGAAGCCATCAACAAAGCATATGCCATCTTCTCTAACTCCACATAGTTCCTCTTCGCTCCTTGGAGGGCCTTCGACACATACTATACCAGCATTTGCCTATCGTCTTGCTCTCTTACCAACGCCGCGCTTACTGCGTAGTGGCTCGCGGAAAGGTATAACGACAGTTTTGCAGCTCCTTTTGGACTCGTAAGCTTTGGTAATTGCTGCAAATGCTCCTTTAGTCTCTCGAAGTCTTCCACATACTTCGGCCCCCATTTGAAAGACTCATTTCCTCTTAACATAGCGAAGAAATGCTTGTGTTTTTCCGCCGCCTTCGGCAAGAACCTTCCCAAAGCAGCCAGCTTTCCCAAAAGACTTTGCACTTCCCTCTTGTTTCTCGGAGGACTCATCTGGCATATGGCATCGATTTTCTCCTTGTTAGCTTCGATAACCCTCTGGGATACTAAGAAAACCAGCAATTTTCCTGTTTCAACGCTGAACACACATTTCGAAGGATTCAACTTTATACCTTCTTTCCGAAGACTGGCGAAGGTCTCCTCGAGGTCTGCAGCATGGTCGTGGCGCACTCTGCTTTTGACAACGATGTCATCCATGTATGCCTCCACATTTCGTCCCATCTGCTTGGCCAACACCTTCGCTATAAGCCTCGCGAAGGTTGCTCCCGCGTTCTTTAGGCCAAAAGGCATTCTTCGATAGCAATATGTTCCAAACGACGTGACAAAAGCCGTTTTTCCTTCATCTTCCTTGCGCATGTACACTTGGTGATATCCTGAATAAGCATCTAAGAAACTCATCAGTGCACACCCAGCTGTGGAATCCACAAGCTGGTCAATCCTTGATTATGGAAAATCATCCTTCGAGCATGTCTTGTTTAAGTTCGTGAAATCTACGCACAGACGCCAGGTACCATTAGACTTTTGGACCATGACGATATTAGCCAGCCATTCTGGATAGGCGATCCCCCCTTATCACCCCCGCTTGGAGAAGCTTTTGGACCTCACTTTTTGCAGCTTCAATTCTCTCTCCAGGCATTTCCCGAAGTTTTTGCTTTTGAGACCTCGCGTCTGGTTTGACAGCAAGCGCATGCTCAATGGTGCTGTGTGGTACACCTGTTGCCTCCTTAGGAGCCCACGCGAAGATATCTTCGTTTTATCTTAGTAAGTTCATCAAGTCTTCTTCTTCTTGGGGTGACAATTGAGCTCCCAGGGTCACCATTTTACTAGGATTCTCTGGGCTCAATGAGTGTAGCTTCGTATTTCCTTCTGGTTTTGGTTTAGGTTTCCACCCCTTAGCCCCGAGCGAAGGGTCCCCTCTTTGCATATTCTGGATAGGTTTAAACTTCAGGGTGGCTTGGAGCTCTGTTCTCCTTGCTGCTTGCTGGTGTCCTCGCACCGTGATGACTTCTCCCTCAGCCGGTATTTTCATACATAGATATTTGTGATGTATGATAGCGTCAAAAGCATTTAAGACTCCTCTCCAGAAGATAGTGTTGTACCTATATTCCATGTCCACTATGTCAAAGCATATGGACCTCGTCGCCCTTTTCCGTCCTTGTTGAAATGAAACTTGTAAAGTAACTTGGTCAATGGCTACTATCGGTTCTCCCCCAAAGCCAACTAGAGGCAGGTGCGAAGGTTTAATCCTATCTTCGGAAATGTTTAGCTGTTTGAATACTGACAGAAAAATGATATCAGCAGAACTGCCTCCATCTACCAGCGTACTCTCCACATGATATTCTGCAATCTCTACTATGACAATGAGGGGTCTTGGTGGGGAAACCGAACTCCTTTCCCATCTGAGCTATCGAAGGTTATGTCCACAACTTGTGGGCGTGAGGATGAGACATTGGCTACCTCCCTAAGGTACTATTTCCTTTGTCTATTAGATGGCAAATTAACCGAGGATCCCCCGGATATGACGTGTATGACTCTTCGCGGCTCTTGGGGTTGATCGACATGGTGCACTTCTTCGGGTGATTTTCTTCCCTCGTCTTTTCTGTGTTTTTCCCTTCTATCTTTTCCTTCTCCCCTACCATTTCGATCTCCTCTCCAATTTCTACCTTCTCTTCTGTAATCTTCCCTTCGGTGGTCGTCCTTTCGGTCCTTATCATAGCTTCTCCCTGGGTTATTTTGCCATCTTCGGTTGTTATCTCGTTGACCTTCATGTTTTGGCTTTCTGAGATAGTTGTTCCTCTGGCTTATAAGTTATAATGTTTCGACAGTCTTCGGTGTTATGGGTCTGGTTGTCTCCATGCAAGGCGCAGTAGTTCGCCTTCCTTTGGTCTCTTCGGGTCTCCGTTCCCTCCACTTCCTTTGGTTTATCTTCGATATTGTGGACCTTCTTACTCTGGTGATGGCTGCCTTGCAGTTTGTCTTCGCTTTTCCTCTTTTCCTGCTTCTTTTCATGATTATCCTTCTTAGACAAAGCTTCCCTTCTCAAGTTTTTCTCTTCTCCTCTGGCATACCTCTCCACCCTATCGTACAACTCCGAGGCTGTGTTTGGCGGAGTGCTAGTTAGATCGTGGCACAAGGTCCCTGGCTGCAAGCCCACAATGAATGCATTGATGATAGTGGTATCACTGATGGTTTTAATCTGGCACCGCATGTTCGCGAATTTCTTATAGAAATCCCGAACACTTCCCCCCTTCGCTTGTCTCATCACGAACAAATTGCTCTCCTGCATCCTTGCGACATAATTGCCTTGGAAATTGTTGGCGAAGGCCTCCCTCAGCTGCTTCCAAGAATAGATCGATCCGGCGTTTAAAGATGTGAACCAAGATAGGGCAGTGCTTTTGAGTGCTAAGAGTAGGCTCTTGGCTTTGATGTCCTCATCGCCTCCCGCGGCCTCCACCGCCGTTTCATAGACTTTGAGGAATTCCATCGAGTCTGTATCGCCAACAAACTTGTTAATGCTCGGCATCTTGAAGCTCTCTGGCCACTTTTTTGCTCAGAGGAAACCGTCAAGTGGTTATTTTCATTTAAAAACCTTTCGGGGCAGTAAAAAGACGAAGATTGAAAAGGACATAGGTAATAGGTATAGACGCAAACCACCGTAAAACTTTTTTTTTTTTGAAAGATCACCGTATAGCAATCAATGAAGATATTTTCGCATGCTGTCTTTGTTCAGAGAGAGGGTGAGAGAGAGCGAACACAGGTAGGTAGTCGCCAAGTTTATTTTTAAGACTAGCAGGTCACAACCCATAGTTAATATGTTAAACATTGAAAACTCCATACAAATAAACCTTAGAACCATGAAGCTAGGCCTGTTCTTTTGAGCTCATCTGAACGGCTGAACAGCTGAACGACTGAAATGACTGAGCTTCGAGAGCTTCTCGAGATAGTCTCGAGATTCGGATCTATTTCATTTGACTTGCTTTTTAAAGCGTTAGGACCTGCTTTTTAAAGCGTTAGGACCCACCTTCAAAACAGCGAAAAAACGGACTCAAAAAACTCAAAGCATATGAATTTTCAAAACGTAGATAAATCGTTAAGCTATTAAACCGTTAAGCTATTAAGCTGAAAAGAACGGGGCCACATGATTATTGATTGGATTGAACGCTATGTGTGAAATCCACCTACGGCGACCACATGATTGGTGGATGGGAGCTAAATTTTTTATCTATGAGAATCCATGATGCTTCTCCCCTAACGTGTCTTGAAATCACAAACACAAGTATTTGATGAAGATCGAGCTATAAACATGCTCGTGGATGAATGGGATCAATAAACATGATTTTACAATGTTTACCCATGAGACCATGACTAAACACGAAGCTTGACTCTAAAAATTCACCAAACACTAGATGGCCAACAAGAAGAGGTCAGGATGATTCATAGCAATGTCCCATGTACATGAAGATTGAACCCTCAAAACGTCAAAAAAAGCCCAAACTAAGCCTGATACATGTGGTAGCACCCAGTTCAACTTTAGCGATAAGATTCCGATGTACCTAGACGCCCACCGAGCCTTGGATCCTCATGCCGGCTAAAATTCATCATACACGTTATCCTTGTGGTCCCCAAGTGGCCAGGTTTGAGTCCGACTAGCCTACGCGACTTCCTTGCCATTTTGGCCCCCGACCCTCTAGATTGGGTCCCGGCACGTCACCGACCACGGTCCACCAAAACATGTGCCACAAGAACTAGTCCATCCAAAACCCAAACTTATCATGATCCCTACAAGTTAGCCCACTTACAATACAAATCACTCGTTACTTACAAATCAAATCAAATCAAAGCATTTGCAAAAAAAAAAAAGTATACCATCCAACGATATATCCCTTTCAGAAGTCTCGTGCGCGCTCCTTCTTCCTCTCTCCCCTTTCATGCCGCAGTTGTCTTCGTCGCCACTAGACCGTCCTTTCGGGTTTGCGACAGAAGTGGTTCCCCTGTGCCCACCGAGCTTAGACGGATGTTAGGGAGGCGGAGGCCCAACAATAGGGATAGAATCGAAGGGGGCGAGGCGTCGGAGGTGGCTGTGGGGAAGCGGACAGAGCAGATCCAATGCGGAGGCGAAGGCGTGGGTGTGGGGACGGAGAAAGCTTGGGAGGTGTAAGGTAGCAAGGAAGGAACAAGGTGTTGTACCATCAGGATATTCCCTAAGGCTGGTTCTAACAAGGCCCCTTAAATTTGATCCCCTGTAGCTTGATATAAGGGTTTCCTGTAAAAAATCCATCCCTTATAAACATGCATGCCTCCAACAGTAATCCCTTAAAGTGAATCTCTACCCAACTGCTCCCAGTCAACACAAAGTAGAACGAGGGAGTAATTAAGCAGATTACCTTTGCCAGAGTCGCGCCGACAGAGCGAGCAGGAGGGGGGATGGTAGGGTTTGGCTCCGCGGTGGGCTCGAGGCACCAAACGAGTCGGAGAGGGCTTGGGCGACGGTGGCCGCCGGGAGGGTAGAGGACACGGTGGTGGCGGCTGTGTAGAGGCCGGCGACGTCGGGGCAAAGGAGGCGGGCGGCGGCGGGAAGAGGAGGCGGGTGGCGTCGGCGAGGCAGAGGAGGCCGGCGGCGGCGGGAAGAGGAGGCCGACGGCGTCGGCGAGGAAGAGGAGGCGGCGGCGTCGGGAAGAGGTTGTGGGCGGCGGCGGGAAGAGGATGCGGGCGGCGTCGGCGAGGCAGAAGAGGAGGGCGGCGGCGGGAAGAGGAGGCCGGCGGCGTTGGCGAGGCAGACGAGGCGGGCGGTGGCGGCGAGGCAGATAAGGCAGGTGGCGGTGGGAGGGGAGCAAAGGAGGTAGGCGAGAGGAAGAGTGGGAGGAGAGAAGCGCGGCGCCCGGCGCCTGTTCCTATCACGCGCGGGAGGAAGGCAGTTGAGGATACGGGAAGGAGAGAGGTCCAGTACGTATCCGGTTTCTCTCTCCACTACGGTAAATTAGGGGATGCTTTAAGGGACGCTGTTGGATGCTGTAGGGGAGCAGTTCATCCCCTTTTTTAGTGGTTCGGTGATGTATACAGGGTGTTGTTGGAGCCAGCCTAACGGTATAAAGTGGGGTAGCTCCTCCCTTTGCAAAATCCCAAAAAATGCTCACCCGCACTCACTTCCCAATACAATAGAAATATTTAAAAATTTTAAGATTTTTTTTTATGAAACCCAGATTTAAAAGTTGTCAACACGAAAACCATGTGTCCTAAAATTCTGTATAATTTTCGTGTACAACACTTACTTTTTCAAGCATGAAAGACCCTTGAAAATGCAAAAAACTAAAACCTTCATTGTATGGACTGACCGGTCAATAGGCTTGCCGAATGGTTTAGGAGGATGAAAAAACGCTCTGTTTTGAGCTGTATACGCCAGACAACGCGCCGGATGGTTCGGAAAACCGTTCGAAAGCAACGTACTGAGTAACTGAGCCAAAATCCACTACAAGGGAAAGGGCCTTTAGTCCCGGCTCGGCTCGTTTGTAAATGAGCACAAGCCGAGCCTCATTTCCAGCTCGTGGCCATTAGCGAGTGGAGCCGAGCCGAGCCAGAGGCTGGCTCACTCGGGCTCGGCTCGTTTTGGCTCGTTTACATGTCACTGCTATTTATTTCATCTCTTAACCATTAAAAAATAACATATCTCATTGCCAAAAGGCCCACAAAATAGCCCAAAACCCATATATGTATGCATACGTTATTTTGATACTCATATGTACAATGCTAACTTATATTTTACAATGATTAATATCTTAAAATGTTGGGAAAGTAATATTTTCCCTGAGACAGCTCGCGAGCTTCCAACGAGCCGATCCGAGCCTAGTTTTCAGCTCGGACACCTTGCCGAGCTCAGCTCGGTAACGAAGCGAGCCGAGCCGAGCCGGAGGCTGGCTCGCTCGAGCTCGGCTCGTTTCCACCCCTAGTCAATAGGCGTGCCGAATGGTTCAGGAGGATGAAAAAACGCTCTGTTTTGAGCTGTATACGCCAGACCACGCGCCGGATGGTTCGGAAAACCGTTCGAAAGCAACGTACTGAGCCAAAACCCACTGAATAAACCTGGAAAGGACTCGTACACGTTGGTTCAAACCTCTGGATGACTATCCGGAAGCCCATGCATCCAGCACCACGACCAGACTCAACACAAAATTTCACATATTTTAATTTTCAACTTGAAACCAAAACCAAACAAATTAACAAAACCAACACGAAAAATATCATATACTCATGGCATGGTCTCTCACTATGATGTCACAATACTGGGCTGTTTGTACGTGCGCGTAGCCTTGAAGAGTTTTGGGTTTAAGAAATCGAAGTGTTACACTTTCATGTTTTTTCAAATCCTGTGCAGAAGCTGGAAGCCTGGAAGTTGCTCTAAACAAGCATGCATACACGCACTGCATGTTCACATGCAGCATCTATGTTCTATACATCTCTATTCTTATCATCTGCTTAGACCAATTGTACTGTTCCTTCATCGCTCTCTCTCAAGTCCCTTTTTTATCTTTCGCAGCTCCATAATTCCAAGGGAAAATCACCAACATTTGCGTCGTTCTCGTTGCCAGCTCTGCATTGTGGCTGGCCGGCTTCAGGGCATGGCTCCATTCGTCTCTCCGGCCGGGGCCATCTCTCTCTCTCTCTCGCTCTCTCTCTCTCTCCAACCTCACTCCTCCGGCCACCATGCACCGCTGCTCTTTCAGCCAGCTTAATTCCTTGCGCAAGCCGAGGCCGAGCGCAGCGCCGATAATGGGCTGCTCCTCAAGTCTCCCACAGCACCATAAAATCCCAACCAATGAACCAAACCTACCAGCTTGAAGACTGCAAAGAAGCCTTAGCTTAATTATATTCTCCCTCCCTTTGGTGAGAAGAACAGCAACCGCCGCTATACCCTAGCTTTCAGCTTTGCTATCTAGGGTGTGCAGCTGATTGGCAGCTAGCTGGGCCGTGATTGCACTGGCTAGGTAACAGCGTTGCAAGAAAAGGAAGACGAAGAAGAAGGCAAGCTAGTTCTTCTAAAAAAAAAAGAAAAAAAAGAAGGCGAGCTAGCTAGGAGATGGGTAGCTTGGGAGACGTCGATCATGGCGGCGCCAAGGAGATGTTCCATGGCCATCCCGATCCCGTCGTCGACGAGCTTAACAGGCTGGAGAATCTCCTCAGAGGTTTGCAATTCGTTTTGGCTATCTGATGACTGATGAAGTGATGATATATATACATATACTACGTATACGCGTATGCATCGGATCGGATCATTCATCTGGTCTGAGTGACTGTGCATAATCATCTTATATATATCTAGATCATGTCATATCTCTTGTGTATATCTTCGGACGAAGAGACCTGAATTCTCCCTTTATCTAAAAATGATCATACCATATCTACCTACATGCATGTACTGCAAAGTGCAAGAATGCATGGTTATGGATCGATGCACATTTGAAAATACATCGAGCCGATCCTATGAGTACAACCTATGTGGGTAGAAATGAACACCTTCTCTCATGGCATACCGGGCTACAAATTACCTGTATTATTTGGAACACAATGTTGCACTCTGAAAGTAGCTCAGTAGAAGTGATGCCTGCTCGAGTAATTAGTTTTAGCTATTTCTCTTCAAATAAAGCAGGTATATTAACTTGGCAAAGACCATATTTTTTCAAGTTCTTCAATTTATTAATCCAGATTTTTCAAGATTTATTAATCCAGATTTTTCAAGATTTTGAAGTAACTAATGAAAACTTTTAAAAATATGAGGAATTAAGTGGAACAACTTCTTACTGTTCTTAGATGTTCGTATTAGATTATCGACATACTTAGGCTAATTTTGAGAGTTTGTAGAAGCGAATCTAAAAATTTTATCCACTTACTTTCGAATATTTTTAAAAACTTTATATGTTGCTTCAATATTATTTGAAACCGGGTTCGATAGGTCAAAGAATTTAGTTTTTTAAACATCCCAACTCATTAACATATGGTGCACTACATCTCGAAAACAACTCCTTACTTGGGTCCCACTATCTTTGTACTTTCTTCCAACTAAACAAAAGAATTAACTTAGAATCTAAAGTTTCTGGACATGTTTGGTTGGGTGGCTTGCATGGCCTAGCGGGAGCCACCCAACCAATGTTTGGTTGCCTGGAGGGCTCCTTGAGCCATGCTGCACTCATGCAATTTCGTTGTTACAGTCTAACTGCCCTCGTACGTCCAAAATGACGTTTCTTCGAATGCAGTCTGGAACAGTGCAGACGCGACGGCAGCGGATCGAGGCGGAAAGGCCACAGCGACAGCGGATTGAGGCGGGGGAGGCCGTGCCAATGGCGGTCAAGACGGGTATGCCACGGTGGATCAAGGCGGGGGAGACCGCGCCGGAGCGGGAGCCCGATCGATGTGGGGGAGGCTTCGTGGTGCAGCGCTTGCCAAAAATTTGCTCTGCTCGGTTAGGCTCTGGCTGGCCTACACGTCGTGTTCAGGCTGCGCTCCTACCCAACCAAGCACGCCCTCTTCCGTCCAACCAAGTCACCAGAGTCGACCAGTCTATCCAAGGGTGAAACCAGGCTGGTCAGACCAGCCCAACAAGTCCAATGGCCCAGTTGGAAACGAAAAACGCGGTTATTCGGCCCGAGAAACCACCCCAAACCCCCCACAAAACCCCTCCGCCGCCATCCCCCCTCGCCGCCCGCCGCCTCCTATGCCCTTCCGCCCCACCCTTCCGCGCAGCTGCCACCGCGACCGCCGTGAGCTCTCCCCTTTCCTCTCCGCCGTCGCGTCCCTCGCCGCGTCCCCCTCCCCCTCGCCGCCGCCCGGCTCGGTGCCCGCCGCCCCCACCCCCGCCGCCTACAACACCTCGTATAACTTCGTATAATGTATGCTATACGAAGTTCGCCTCCCCCTCCCCCTCGCCGCCGCCCCGCTCACCGCCCGCCGCCCCCACCCCCGCCGCCTACAACACCCTCATGTCCGCGTACTCCCACGCGGGCCACCACGACGAGGTGCTCCGCCTCTTCCGCTCCCTCCCCTTCCCCCCCACCGCGCTCCTCTTCACCACCCTCATATCCTCCCTCGCCGCCTCCGGCCGCCCCCTCGCCGCGCGTGCCGCCTTCTCCTCCCTCCTCGTCTCCGGCCTCCAGCCTCCAGCCTACTGCCTCCGCCTTCACCGCTCTGCTCAAGTCCCACGACGCCTCGCGCGACCCCGGCTTCGTGGACAGCGTATTCCGCGGCATGGCCGCCTCCGGCTGCTCCCTCGAGGCCGACACATTCAACTGCCTAATTTCTTTGCTCTGCAACCACCATGAGGTGGAGGCGGCCTTGCGCGTCCTTCACCTCATGCTCAAGAACGGACCCAGCCCCACTGTCCGCTCCTACACCTCGATTCTACGTGTGTATTGTGAGCAGGGCAGGCTTCTCGAAGCAGAGGGGCTACTTGACTCCATGGCTGATGAGGGATGCCCACCAGATGTCATCTCGTACAGTGTGCTTATCGATGGGCTCTGCCGGGTCGGGGAATTCGGCAAGGTGGATAGGATCTTAGAGGAGAGTGAATCGAATGGGTGGATACCAAATACTGTTACATATAACATTTACATGTCTGGCTTGTGTAGGATGGGGTTCTTGGATGAGGCATTTCGCCAAGTAGATATTATGCGTGGCAGAGGGCTGTCTCTGACGGTTGAAACAGTTAACATTCTCTTCGATTGCTTGTGGCAAGGTTCAATGTTTCGAGAAGCAGTGGAGTTCCTGGAACACAGTGAAGAATTGGGTTGCCATCTTGATGTGTGCTGCTATAACACTCTGATGAGTAGGCTCTGTGACATTGGTGATTTTGCTGTGGTCTTGAAGCTGTTGGTTGATCTGTTGAAGAAGGGCATTGGCCCGGATATGTTTAGTTTTACTATCGCAATCCAGGTCCTTTGTAGAGCTGGGAAACTACAGGTGGCAAGTTGCCTAATAGATAATGAGGGGATTGAATATGATGTTGTGGCATTCAATACTTTGATTCATGGATTCTGCATTGCTGGGGATTCACAAGGAGTTTGGCTAACTTATATGAATATGGTCAATAGGAGTGTTCTCCCAAATAACTTTACCAACGCTATGTTGATTGATAATTTATGTAAAGAGCAAAAGTTTGTTCAGGCAATAAATTTTCTTCTTGGGTCATTGAAACATGGGTTGGTGCATGATCATCTTATTCGCCTGTATAATTGGTTGGTAAAAGCAAAAAGATGGAGAGAGATACTGAACCTACTTGATGAACTACGACGAGAATATGTGCTAGATACTTGCATTGCCAACCCATTGGTTAGGCTATTATGCTTGCGGGGATACTGTCAGCGTGAGAAATTCTACGAGGTTTCTCTTATACTTGACAGGATGGTAGGAACCAGATGAAAATCTAGAAATAGAGCACCTAACATGAGAACTCACTTAGGAACATTTTCTCCTGCAAGCAACATGAATCAACCAGAGATGGCATAGTATGATCATGCAAAACACTTTTTGATGTCAATTCTCTCCTGAGCTATTAAATTCGACGGCTATTGCTACATACTGCCCTTAAAACTTTCAGGGAAGTAGCTGAGTTCTGACCAGTATGTACTACTTAATGCAACAGAGATTTCAGGAGCTAGGACAAAATTACAAAGCTCAAATATGATTTTAAGACAAAATGGATGGTAAGTTTTTTGTTTCTTATTATGGTTTTGTCCTGTAAGGGCAAAGTCGTTGGTGAAAATTAATTGTTCATCTCTGTGTTTTAGTGTTGACAACCCCAACCCACTTTTGATAAAAAGAAAATGTACATCCTGCTAAATGTTGACGTGTATTAGCTGTATTGTTGTATTTTTGCCTTCCTCCAAAAGGAAATTTACTATGTGATAATGTTGTGAGCCAAAGATTCAGATAAACTTCTTGATTTGACTCTCTTAACTCTAAGCTGACATTTTTTTTAACTCTATTAGTGCGTTTGATGCCTACTAGAAAGGTCCAAAATGACTCCCCCTTCCATAACTGCTGATGGTGATGAGACATGGGCATGTATGAGCATATGTTGGGATAAATTGTAGGTATCACAGCGTTGTGTCTTTTTACTATTGGTCAGGTATATTGAATGACCTTATATATCTCATTATCATCTGTTAAACAGGTTAAAAATGCAACTTCACTGTACAGTAGTTGTCCCTGAGAGTAAGAAGGGGACATCACTGATTAGGCAGGTAAAGAAGTGTTCCCCAGCTTAATGCAAGATGCGATACTCTTACTATCTCTGAAATGATGGATAAATCTGTGGGGATGGGTGAAGAAGGAAACAAGGAGGAGTCTAAACAAGAAGCCCCTCCAGGGAAAAATTTAGAGGTGGATTCCCTAGTGGATTTACCTGGCTACGAGGAAAGTGAACGAGAGAATTTAATGCATATCCAAACTACAGAGTTCTGATGTTGACAAGTTAATGATCAAGGGACGGGAGTTTGCTAGCAAAGGCGGGGCCCCTCATTACCTATTAGAAATTCTAGACTTAAAAGGGCAAATCAAGAATATTCAGGAGAAGGATACTGAATTAAGAAAAGGAATCTGGAAGGTACATCTCTCAATACCAGCAACTCCTATTCTGCTTGTAATTAGAGTACTTCTGAAATCGCTTTTGATATGAGGGATACATATTAATTCTTCTCATTTCGACACAATAGATGTTATGAGGGATCTTGAAAATGCTAGAAATTAGATGTACTTAAATTAAATAATATTTGAAAAATAACAATGATAGTGTTGAACAAATTGGAGTCTCTATGAATTCAGCACAGTGACTGACTTTATTAGAATGGGGTAATGATTGTACTGATTTGAAAGACATATTTCAGGAGGTTATTATGGTAAAAAAATGAAATAATTTTTGATATGCTGAATAAGAAAAGTTTTTGGTTCTATTGGTGATAAAAGAGGAATTCTATTATCCTCTAGTGGTCAGTTTGCAGCCAGAAATCTAGTGGTCATAAGAAAAAATTCTTTCATGAGAGGCCCTTTTTTGGAATGATTGAAAGGGATTAATAAGAATTCTTATCACCTTTCTTTACAAAGCTTGATTCTGGTGAGCTATTGGAATTGGTTCCCTCTGTGAGGAAAATTGGAAGGATATCATGTGGTATTAAAATTGAATCTTTTGATATGTGGCATTAAAAGAGACATCCTTTGGTCGATTTGTGTGATAAAAGTAATTAAACAAAAAATGGAATTTGATGGTGGTATATGGGGCAATCCGTGCAGAAGACAAGATGGATTTTGTTTTATGTGTAAATTAGCTATTTTCTGCTTATGATAGAAAAAGTACCAACTTGGCCCCTGAATTTTCACGTTTGAGCCAAATTAGTTACTAAGGTCAAAACCGGGTGAGGCTAGTCCCCGAACTTTCAAAGTTGTGCCAATTTGGTCCTTTGACCAGTCAAACCTAAGCGGTTTTTGGTGACATAGCGGTCCATGTGGCTGGACATCGACATGTGGGCTACACGTGTGGCATTTTCATTTTATTTGGAGATTATTCGGTAGGGCCCGCTTGTCATTCTCTCTCCCTCTTCCCCTCTCTCTCATGCTACATTACCACATTAGTCATCGTATGTGTGCCCATGTCACCTAAAACGGTCACATCGATTGCCACATCATCCAAAAATGCTTATAAGCTGAGTTTGACCAGTCAAAGGATCAAATTGGTATGGTTTCAAAAGTTTGGGGACCAGCCTCACTTGTTTTTGACCTAAGGGACCAATTTGGCTCAAAAGTGAAAGTTGAGGGACCAAGTTTGCACTCACGATGAAGCTATGGAGCTCAGGGGGAAAAAGTATGGCTACAATGTAGTGGACCAATAGTATTGTCGGAGTAAATGTGTGTGTGAACATAAGATGTTCACATATGCTATCTCAGTGCTTTATATGGTGTCTTTCTTCTTACAATATTGAGCAAGACTTTATTATGTATACGGCGACTATGTTGGCTACAATGGCTGATACCAGTGTTCTTAGGCAAATAAGATTGCTGCCTGCTGGAGATTCAACTGGATTTGGAGATGTTGATGACTTACAGATGTAGCAATAGGAGATTGAGGAGGATCTTGACAAGATTGGATGAAGGACGAAAGAGAAGATAACTTTTTTCTGCTTATTTGCCCACACCTTTTGTGTTCTGGTTTTTTTGGAGGTTTTAGTCAGTGGTTGCATGTTGTTTTGCTGTAGGTTGCTGTGGACTGTGGTGTACGTTTTGCTTGGATGGTTTTATTTCTCTTTTGCTATTGAACTTTGTAATTTCGGTTGCTTTAATAATGGAAATGGAATGGGGTATACCCCGTATGCAAAAGTAGTAGTTGTAAACTATAGTCTAGATTTTAGAAGGACATCGCCATCAAATGAAATCTCCAAATGAAGACACGAATGTTTTGTGAATCATTTGCGCTGGTGTTCTATATCATGGTTGTTGTACAGATATTCTAGCCCAAGGAAAAGAACACTATATTTAGAGTCCAAGCTCGTAATATTTGTGGAAAATGGTGGTACTGGACACATCAGAATAATGTATTGTGTTCCCAAACGGAAAGGAATATTGTGTGGTCATCTGGACTATGAATTTCTGAATATTGATGCACTATTGCTGTCAGGGATATATAAGGTTTTCACCGTATGCACTATTGTTTTCACAGATACAAAAGGTTTTCACCGTATCAGTTCGCAACTCATGGATCAAGATCCAATGTCATAAGGAAACAATCTGGGTGATAAATGAAGTTCTGTACACCCATGTACTGTCGGTATATTGGCCTGTGGTTCTGGTTGGGTAAGAGGTGCAAAACGGAGTGTCCTTTTTCCTTTTTGTATGTTATTTGCCAACTTCTATCGTTTACTTTCCTCAGTATGTTAGCTTACCACCCCCAATTAATTGTAAGAATACAGGAAACGTTTCCGCCTTTCATTCTTTTTTGGTTTAAATTCGATATTCATATTTCAGCATAAAAATTTTGCCGATGTTCTGTCGTGTGGAAGTAAAAGTGAGACGAGAGGATTTAGATACGTCTTCACTCTACATATGTTCTGAACCCTTTTAGAGGGCACAAAATTTTCTTTGCTGTTCTGGTTACTCTTTCCAATACTTTGTTGGAATTGAAGTAGACTATGGCCTCCTCTTCTTCATCTTATCTAACTTATTTTTGACTTTATAGTGTGCAAAATCAAAGATAAGTAAGATAAGGCGAAGAGAAGGGGGCTATAGGACAGATGTATGAAAATTTAAATTAATGATGGATTTATTATCAGATGAAACTGACAGTGTTTACTGTGCCAGCTGTGGTCTATGGGTTTTGCTGCATTCACTGACTGTCCAAATCGGGGATGGAGAGAGTCAATCAACCTTTACATCAATATGTGATTTCATACACAATTTCTTCATCTGTGAGGAATGCCGTAATCACTTCTATGAGATGTGTTCAAGGTTTGGAGGACGCTCTTTACATTGATCGCATTGTCATTTTTTTTATATTTATATTAAATAAATATGCTGCTTGCCTAACTATAACCTTTACCTGTAGTGTATAAGTTCCTTTCAAGTCAGCCCGTGGCCTCAGCCTATGGCTATGGAGCACACATAACAAAGTTAATGAAAGGGTAATGAAAGAAGAGAAGGATTTAGGAACTGGTGATCCATCATTTCCTAAGGTTATCTGGCCTCAAAAGCAGTTATGCCCATTCTGCTACCGTTCTTCAAACAGGATTGGTGATGGAGCCATGCAGGTTGACTGGAATGAGGATGAAATATATTATTTCTTGGTTAACTACTACGGGAAGACGCTCGTATCATCGTACAAAGATACCTACATGGAATCTGTTCAAGAGAAGAAGCAAATAGGGTATATTTCTGACGAATCCTCCTCTTCCAATGCTGCAACAGTCCCAATTGGAGCTGCACTGGGTGTTGCCATTGCCAGCATTACATTTGGAGCACTAGCTTGCTTCTAGAGGGCCCAGCAGAAGAACAGAAAGTACTCATACCATTTAAGTAATTTAAAGAAAATATGGTTAGGAACATTTTAGGTTGGTAGGATACAATTGTTACTGCATGTGCTTACATGGAATTCATATAATAAAGAAGTGATCAGGTTCTATTTGTGGATTTTACAGGCAAAGAAAGAACTGGAACTGATAAAGCCTGCCAGTTGCTAACCTTGCGCTTCACCTGAGGACCCCCTCTAATGTATATTTTCTGGACTGGTTACAATCTTGGTAAGTCCGCCAAAGCGAGTGCAAAATCAAATGCTCGTGCTCAGTTACAGCTGAGAAACTTACAGCAGTACAATGATATACCTCACGTAGTTGTTTGTTCAACGATGTGTGAGCTTTGTTGCACCAGGTCATAGGTTCAAAATGTAATGTCTATTTTTACTACAGTGATGTTGGATGATCGGTTGGTATGGATGAAATGTTACTGCCCGTCGAATCCTTGATGAGTAGAATTTTGAATTCAATCATTATGTATCAATCATCTTGATCGTTATGGATGAAACATTACCTTGCTGCTTCCTGTTGAACTGTTGATGATTGAAATTCTGGATTCAGTTCATTGTGTGTCAGTCATTTTGAATTCTCCTCTTTCCATACAGCTATAGCAATTATGCGACAACAAGTTACACCTCTTGGCTCTTGGAACCGAATTGTGATGGTGTCATGCTCGTAGCTTGTAAGAGAGCTTTGGTCAGTGGTTTGCATGGTTTGTGCTTGAAAGTGACTAGGAGTTCTGAGAAGCACAAGAGGCAAGAGCATATATCAGATGACCCATATCTGATCAAATTCTTTCAGACTTTTGTGATAGGTGATATGGATTTACCGTGAATTTGAATATTACGCTCCTAATACAATTTATTAGTTGACGCGCATGAAATATTTCAAACAAACATATTTAATACAGAGAGATACAAAGAAATACAAGGGGAAGCAGAGCTAACTAAGTACTTAGCAGGCTGCAGCGAGAAGGCAAGGAAAATCAGCGCGCATCTCTCCCGCATGTTGTTAACTCAGCGCAATTAACGCTTCGTTGCCATTCTCAGCGCAATTAACGCCTCGTTGTCTAAGTGTAAACTGGAAGCTTGCCACTTTGGAGGATTTTGAACTCGATTTCAAAGTGTACTGGAGAATGGCAACTTGTGTACAAATGAATGTAGATTGGCCTTTGTTTTGTATAGTTTTTCTTTTACCAAAAATGTGTGAGATCCAGATTTTGTAAAATGGCCTGAAGTTTGTAAATGGCAAGTCATATTCAATGACTTAATGAATTGCAACCTGTGGAATTGCATGAAGTGTAAAATGTCCTGAAGTTGTAAAATTGCAACCTGTGATTATGTGAATGTATTATAAACAGTTTATGGTCTACTAAAAATCAACAGCTTATGGTCTACTGAAAGTGTCGCCAACAGCTTATGGTATATGAATCCAAATCATTTCGCGCCTCCCCCATTTCGGTTCGACAGACATTGTTTCTATTGTGCTTTGCAATGAAATCCAAATCATTTGACATTTGATGAAATTTTTAGAATTGATGATTCTATTCCTATATGATAAGAACTGATTAGTTTGTATATACTAAGGATATATGCTGATGCAGTATGTAACTATGTATATGCACAATTCAG
>SPJY01023417.1:2842746-2895638 GCA_005191435.1 Raddia distichophylla
TATTTTTCGAAATTTTATAATTTGTTTTGAAATTTCAATTTTTATGAATTTTCTAGCTTTTTGGTTTTTTATGAATTGTTTCTATTTTTTATAAATTTTTATGAATTTTTTCATCAATAACTAGCCACATCAATTGACATATAAGTGTCATGTGACAGACACATCAACTTTTAACTTCCACGTAAGCGGCACGTCAGCACTTAACGATTGCCCTAACGGTTTTTTGGGGCAATCGTGCAAACAGATATAGGTTTACGGAGGCGAGAAAGTAAAACTCAAGTTCAAAGGACTACGTAAGAATCGCTGCAAGTTTAGAGGGCAACATTGCAATTTTCTCTTGATTAATTGTTGGTCAAAGTTTGACTTCTTCAAAATAAAATAGATCTTACAAAAGTGGACAAGGGGGTACCTTCTAGCGAGTGGGGTGTCTGAGATTGCTAATTGGACGTTGACAATGCTGGGGTCAGACCTCACTTTCATCACCAAAGGCGTAATGTCCCCCTTTCAAAATCACCACCAAAGGTGTCTGAGATGGCCAATTGGACGTCGACAAACATAATGACGCCGACAAACATAATGTCCCCCTTCCCAAGGAACATCGGGCCAGTACCGCACTGTCACCACCGGGAAATTGGACCATCTGAGATGGTCAATTAGACATTGGCGAGCATAATGTCCCCCTTCCCAAGGCCCAAGGCACGTTGTGCCAGTACGTACTATCACCATTGAGAAATTGTATGTCGACAATGCATAATCGTCTTAGGTGTACCCTCCTTCCAAATATCACCACTAAGAAGTTGTACGTTGACAATGCATAATCGGCTTAGGTGTACCCTCCTTCCGAATAAACCATGCACTCACAACCACCCCATTTTTCCTTCCGTCCTCGCATTGGGGAAAAGGGTTAAACAGAGGGGTCTTATTATAATTGGATATCGGGGTTTATATGTTCGGATATTATAATTAGACATGGGGCCTTATGTGTTGGGTTATTATAATTAGACATAGTGCTTATGTGTTGGAATATCTCATCCTCAACTAGAAAGGTGGGACTAAATCCCTACACTTGCACCCATGTCCTTCACTGGCCTTACTTGGGCTCAAACCAAATTGGGCTAGGCTCTCACATGAAACCAGCACAGTGAGGTCATCCACCATGGCGTCAAATCAGAGGATGGCGTTGGATGCCATGCAAGGGCACAGAGACGGGAGTCAATGCAAGAGGGCCCAGCGAACAGGAAGATGAATACGAAGCCTAGGAGGAGTGAGACTATGCGACTTTGTGAGTTGTCACATGAAACCAGCACAGTGAGGTTATCCACCATGGCATCAAATCAGAGGATGGCGTTGGATGCCATGTAAGGGCACAGAGACAGGAGTCAATGCAAGAGGGCCCAGCGAACAGGAAGATGAATACGAAGCCCAGGAGGAGTGAGACTATGCGACTTTGTGGGTTGTGACTGTTGCACAACAACGGAAGCAACGGATTGGATCACGGTAGGAAGCCACTAGGTGATCTAGCCCTAAGCATCTAGAGCAACGATGACGAGCTCCCGTGTCAGCAGCAAAATGCAACTAACAAATTCTCCTTCCGTATCATAGAAGTTTAATGTTTTAGACATTGACACGGTATTCAAAATACAACCATGACCACTCATTACTATTGGAATTTATTTATAAAATTTAAAATATGATATTACAAAAATGCTTTTAATACGACTAGATAAAGTTTTAAAGAACAAGTCTAAAACATCAATTTTTGTAATATGCAGGGAGTAGATGATAACTTTTTACTAGGAAGAACAGTGTGGAAAGCTGCCTTCACGTGGACAAATTTTCCAGAAAAGTGGGTATTGTGGGTGCAGGCTCCTTGTGAAGATTGTCCATATTTTCTCGAAATCATTGTGTGGTGTGCTGGCATCGGTGACGTGCATAGTTAAATACTTCAAGAATCCTATATGTGGGGTAACATTTAATAAAATTTATGCAAGAGTAACGTATTTGGTTTGCAAATAAAGCATTTGCCAAACATTTACGCACCGAGTCACTTGTTGCATCCGCAGAGAGCTTACAGAATTATAAAGGGAGATTTATGACTTCAGACTTCAGTTCCTCAGACTGGTGTAATTATGTAAAGATGGCACACTAGAGCACAAGATAGAGGCGCCGCAACTAATTACATTCCAAGTCTTAAGGCAAGGAAGCACCATCTCTACTCTATTACACCAGATTATAAAGCTTACACTGCTCCTCAGTGCTCATCACTCATGACTCATCAGTGGGTGTGTGACAGAGGTGCCCAAGACACAGGTGGCAATAGAGATTAGTAACCAAGACAACTAAGCAGGCAGTAGACATCAGGTGCAGAAGAGATGTTACCGATTTCTTCAACAATGAACCTCTTGTCGGGGATGTTGTTTTTTAAACTTGTCAAGTACATGTACGCCATGTCACGGCCAATAACCACGAACGCTTACTGATCAACAGTACTATGCGTTAAGCAAAGCTATTAACAATTATTCTTGTACAACCAAACACTTGAGTACAACCTGATTATGAGCCCCAGTAGACTGGTGCATGCTCAGCTCTACAAGCAAAATATAGAGAATAAGATGATACTCTTCCAATAGTACAGTTTCGCTGCATCCGACATCAGCAGCACCTACATTGCCAATCACTGTTCATACTATAGCGTTTTTCTTGACATAAAATCTTTGACAAATTATCACACAAGTTCCATATCACGTTGTCTCCTGGAAAGATTGTGAGCGCGATAGAGCTGCAGGGTTCGCTTGCAAGACTCGAGCAGCACCGGATATCTGCTCTCTGCCATCAGATTTCGATTGAAATGATCTAAACATGCCGCGCTCGCCAGGTTCAATCCCAAGGGTGGTCCAGATTGAACTTTTTGCAGCTTCATCAGGATCGTCAATCCGAAGTGTCTTCGGAATCCACAAGCATTTCTCTGCCTTCTCATCGCCTTGCAGCTTGAAGTCCCTCGAGTGTTTCCCAAGGACAGGAGAACCACTATCTGAACATGTACTACTGCTAGTAGGAGACGATACTGACACGCCACAGCTAGGTCCAAGCCATGGTGCGCTCCATGCTCCGTTAGGCCATGGAGAAATGAATGGCCAAACAGAATGTGGCATTACTGGGAAAGGAATAGGTGGACCACAAAATCCTGGCACCGGCAATATTTGTGGCACATTCCATTGAACATTACTTGCACTGACATTTTCTGAAGAATTTGCTGGTTCAACTGAGGCTGGGCATACTGGTGCTGCCACTGCAGGAATACCATTCCATGCTGGACTCCATGGATACACAAAAGGAGGACCAGGGAAGCATGGTATGGGATGCATGGGAGTGACTCCATTGCAATGCCCAGTATTTCCAGTCTGATGTCCATCAACTGTTTCTTTGACGAACTCATTTGGCGAACTATCTGAAGTTGTTGCTGAAGGTGCGGGTGGGCACGTCTGGCTCTCTCCATTTCTGGGATGTGCTGTAGTGGCAGGGTTGGCATTGTTATTCGGCCCTCCAACTTTTAGGACAGATGTCATGGAGTTACAGAGAGGGGAATCAGGCCCAATTTTGACTGCTGCTTGATTTCCATTTACAGACAAAGGATAGAGGGAAGCATCACTACCCGCAGCCGCTAGACTGCTGCCAGGAATCAATATAGTGCGGCAGTTTGCACTGGAGCTCTTACTCTTACGCCTACCGGCACCAACCGGGATGTTCCTCGTAGTTCCACCTGCCGTCCAATACCTCTGACAACTCTTGCAAAAGTGTCTTGGTTGGTTAATGTTGTAGTTATTGTAGTAACAGAACTTTGTGTCCATGCTGTTGCAACGAGGACATGGCAGAATCTTGTCTGGCTTCTTCAGAACCTTCTCTCCATTCGACCCGTCACCCTCAGTCTTAGCTGCCTCCAATTTGGACTCTGATCCAGTCATCTCATCGCTGTTAGATGTTTGATCCTCACACCCATTGCAACTATTAAGGCTAGAACTATTTGTTTGACCAGTATCTAGATCCTGGTCTGTGCATGGATGTTCCTCAGTGATCCTCATGTCACCTACATCTTCGCATGAATCCTGACAATGACATAAATAAGGAAAACATAAATGCATAAAAATAAGTTTTTTGTCAGAACACTGAATCAAATAATAGAAGTATAGAAATCACAGCACCACAAGCTATTTAAATTGCTTACATCTAAGCCATTGATAAAGATACTATGTGCTTAAATAGCACATAATTACATTAGCATCTTAATGCAATTAATATTTATCTTCAATCTTCATTAAACAGCTCATAAATTTCTGCCAACTAAGCATTACATCTTTTGTGTACCGTCATATTTGGTAAGATATGACTAGCATAAAGCAGATTGCTAAAAGCCAAATGGTGCCACTGAACGTATAGTTTGCTACAAAGTTGGGTGTATTTTCAATGGCATGACATATTCTATGAAAGTCAGATTGTCGGTGATGTTTATTTCTTGCAGTTAATTTATCTTTTTTTCAAAAGAAACATAATGGCATCAACAACATGTTTTTTTCTGGGCTACAGTATAGTGGCTATGTTATGTACTGCTGAGAAACAGATTATGGTTTTCACTTTTCAGTCATAATTTGCCATTGGGAACTCCACATTTTGAAATAAATGTTGTGAATTTAGTAACTATATTGTGGGTGGGAGTTTCAGATAATATTGTTTCAACATTTTAGAAAAAAACAATCTGACCTTCAGTCAGCACATTGGGGGCAACTGACACTTATCCCTCATAAAAGAAACTATGGTTTTTACTTTGAAGATATCAAAGGTTCCACAACAATTAAGCTATATAGAACAAAAATTTCCTGACTTTGAATGCATTGTGAACAAAAATTTTAGAGTAAAGGATAGTAGTTTTGCCATCCCATTAAAGAAGAAAGAACAAGGTTCAAAAGTTCATATGTGAATTTCATCTACCTAATCGAAAGCTGCTTAACAACACTCTACAAGAATCAGAGTACCCAACACTCCACAAGAATCAAGTGCAGACCGATAAAGTATGATTTGCATCCAAATAGGAAACTTTATGAGGGGGTTTCCATTAGGACGTAATCAAATACTACTTAATCCAGAGCTACTTTACAATACTCTAATGTAGTAGAACGGTTAGAGAGGGGACTAGTAAGCATTATCAAAGAAACGTTTAACTGGTTTAGATAGAACCTAGAAGCCTATTATAAGCAATTGGTCTCTCTCTGTATTTTTCCACACTAAAACCATGTACAAGTAGAAATAATCGAAGCATCATACTGTACTATTATTAGTAGACAGAAAATACTATCCGAAATTCATACTGTACTATTATTAGTAGACAGAAAATACTATCCGAAATCGACTTCTGTAACTGCCCCGGCTAAGTTCATTCCAAAAGCTTGGCATATGACGCCTAACTAACCTAGTCTTAATCAATCGTCACTTAACACACAAAATTAGCATAGGGCTGGACGACGACAAGCACATAGTAAGATCCAGTACATGATCATCTCCAAAATTAGGAGCAAAACGGAACAATTGAACCTATTTACGCAGTACCAATTGGACTATTTACTCACAAGAACTGATGCAGCAGCACAGAGATAGCGCATCTAACAGCTTTACCAATTATAATAGCTGAGCATACGGAAGATGGAAGCAGCGCATAATCATATAAGAAAAACTGCCCCTTTCCCTGGAATCAATCCGCAATAAAAAAACAGACATTTGGAGAATTGATGAAACTTATGAGAAGGGGGAAGACAGAAGAGACTTTGAAGAAAGAAATAAAAAACAAGGATAAGGAATTCGTGCGAGTTCACCTTCTCCGGCGGTTGCGGAGGCGGGCGGGACGGCGCCACGTGGGATTCCGGCGGAGGCGGGCGGGACGGCGCCACGTGGGATTCCGGCGGCTGAGGGGGCGCTGTTCCGGCGAGCTCCATACCACTTGTCGGATCTTGCCCATATGGTATTCTTCCCATTCTAGAGGGCGGCGGAGGCCAGCCGGCCATGGCGTTCCCGGCGGCGGGGACCAGGGCGGCAGCCGTCGGGGAACAGGGAGCAGGGCGACGGGGAGGACTCGGCGGCCGTCGGGGGCGGCGGGGGTCGGAGGCGGCGGGGACTAGGGCGCCGGCGGGAGGGGAGCATTCAGCCGGCGGCGGGAGGGGAGATGGAGAGGCAGGGCGCCAGCGGCATTGCACCAGACGCACGCGGGCAGGCGGGAGGGAGATGGAGAGGTTTGTGCATTTTGCAAATAACCCCCGGAAAAAAGGTATCCACAGCTAGATGTAAGTGGGGCAAATAATCAAGGGCACATCAATTTTGGGCAAATAATCAAGGGCAAGTCAACTTTGGGGCAAATAATCAATTTTACAGCAAAAGACCTCGCGTTCGTGCTCCTACACCCCACAAAGTTCCAGGAATTGCATACTGGTCCTTGATCCTAAGCTTCATTTAATTTATAAATGCTTAGTTCTTCATCTATAATATTTTTTATTTCGAGAAAAAGGCGAGTTTTGTTTGTAAATGTTACATGGTTAAGTTGAAAAAGTGTGCAAGCTTAACAATTTTCATAAATTATGATCTCCTTCCATTTTATGCGGGGATCCTTTCTAAGCAGTAGTACAAATATGAGCGTGTACATATTTCAACTTTAAAGTAGGAGGAAAGACTTGATAGCTTTGTTTCACAACAATTGAAGGTGTTATAGCAAAAGAGGATATGAGAAAGAGTAATGAGCTGTGCACACATCTCGCCGTATGACCAAAAGCTATGATAAACACAGTAAATCCTTCTTAAAGCACAAACAACCTACTCCTTTTGCTTATGAGGGTATAGAAGTAAACTTCCACTTACAATTGGTGTGAAAACCAAACTGAAATGGAACATGCTGTGCATTATCAAACAAATATATGTTTTTTCTATTTGAAAGAGAACCTTCATTATAATTTTAGATGCAAAAACAATTCAATCCGCTAAAGCATCCTCAACAGTAACTCTATACTCTATGAATAGCATTTTTAAAATAGGGTATAGAGTGGCTATTGAGGATGCTCTTAGAATTATAATGTTTTTCAACCAGAATAAAGTGTTCAAAATCATTTAAATAGCATTGTATCTATGTCGTCACCCAGCTGGCATCGCCATGGTGCACACGGTGCAGGAAATGTTTGTGCAGGGGTGGTTCCACAAAAGAGACGCCAGTGCTCGACGTCACCGGGAAACGCCGGTGCGCGGCGACCGGCGCGGGCGGTGGGGTCCGAGTCAGCGCGCCGGGGGGCAACGCTAGCCACGAGTTCCCGCAGCTCCACCGTCATGTGGGCCCCACGCCGCCAAATCACCCGGTTGGGTGCATGCGCCGGGTGCACGTACCCGATGCCCGCGGCTCGCGTGAGCGTGATGCCTGCCTCCGGACGGGCCGCGTCACCGTCGCGTGGGTCCGAGGGCCGGTTTTGGGCCCACGTGCCTGTGAGTGTATCGTGCGTTGGTCGGGGTGGAACGGTTTCAGCGAAGAAAAGTGATGCAGGCCGGCGAAAGGAGCTTTCGGCCTTTCTGTGCTTATTTTATGGAGCTCCACAATCACATGGTGACATGAGCCAGCCTTGAATTTTTTTTCCCCCTCAGTGAACCCATTTTTTAGTTGTGCAAACCTTACCCGTTAAGAAAACATTTTTCCTTTAAGAATCAGGTATACTAAATTGTTTCTTTTTAGAGTAGAGCTGGAACTTGTTCGTGGCTCGCTCATAACTTATCTGGTATTTTGGCTTGGC
This sequence comes from Raddia distichophylla, assembly GCA_005191435.1. Lineage (NCBI taxonomy): Eukaryota > Viridiplantae > Streptophyta > Magnoliopsida > Poales > Poaceae > Raddia > Raddia distichophylla. Next base: position 2,850,555 of record SPJY01023417.1, read on the forward strand.
TTGGCTTGGATCAGGGTAGCTCGTTTATGGCTCATTTAAAGTTGTATGTGTGGCTCAGACCTATTCCTGCACCGCACCATATGATACTTCTCAGCTCGATCCCTAATTCCCTCCGTCTCCTTGCGTATCTCTATTTCTTCTCCTTGTGTCTCTATTTTCTCTCCTTGCATCTCATTCTGTTTCTTTGTGTTCTCAACTCGACCTGTTGCCTCTCGACACTCTCAATCACAGCGTTGAACCCTCTTGCTCTCTCCTCCACCCTCTTGTCCAAATGCCACCTATCTTAATTTCTCCTCCATCATAGTTGGTGCGGCCCCCTTCTCCATCCTCTCGAGCAAGCACCATTGTCCTCCTCCCTCATGCCATGGCATCGTCATCCTTTTCCCTTTTGCATCCTCACGCTGAACATAGTTTAATTTTTTATATAGTTAAATTGTATATTTTTTACAATATCAAACTATATGTAAGCTTAGTTATTTATGTCGCGTGAGATTTCATCTATTTTTAAACAATTTAAAGGGACCAATTTCATAATTTTAGCCAAAATTTAAACTATGCTATGATTTTACACCAGGCCTCAAAATGCTACGACCGGTCCCGATCATATTGATCATAATTTTTTTCGCCATGACATGCTCTAAATTGGGTAATATTTTTTCTTTTGCAAATAATAGGATAATTAATATCTCTGTCAAACACTATTTACATGTTATTGTTTCTAGCTATGCTGCATACCACTTGGGATGTTAAAAGCCCCTGTGATGTCACTTTTAACAACTATCGGCCGCATGATACAACCATCAACCTCACCCAAAAAAATTCCATAGATCCTATACATAATGAAAAACCCATGAATGTTGTGTGATGTTGCGGCAAAATTGGTCCATGCCACGCAAACCATGGACAGGATAGGACCCATCTGGCGGCTAGCGCTATGAATGTGAATGGCGAATTGGCTGGAAAGGCCGACATGCGCACGCTGGTTTTCAAACAAATTAAGACCTTTCTTGCTCCAGCCATAATTTATTTGAGTCCTTTTTGGCACAAATGTGGGTGTGTTGCAATTGTATTGTATTTGCATGCATCCATCCACACATCCATCCTGGCTCCTCTGCAGCCACATAATAAAGATCTTTTGCTCTTCTTAAGCAGAAAAGATCATTGCCAACTTGCAAGGCAGCTGAGATGGTCGATCACGTGGACTATGTATGCCGGTCCCTCTCCATCCTGCTGGCTGAAGTAAAAAACCTGATGAAATGGCCATTTGATTAAACAAAAATTCAGATAAAAATCATGTGTGTGTGTATTGCCTTACCGGTTGCGTCGGATGCATATCTAATACATATTGCTATAGAATCTAAATTCACCGCTACGAACTTATGAATTTCGCATAAAAATAGTTCAGCTTTCGCAGGAGGATTTAAGAAAAGTCCCAATGTTTTGAAAAGAGTAAGCCTAAAAGATAGCAACACATGCTTTGTTGGATTTATAACTACATGATAAGTGGGGAAATACGCATGAATGGTGGTGGATCACACGTGCAACTGACATGGTGTTTCAGATCCCTAACTATGGCTTATAGGGTGGTGTTGTTGATTTACATAAACCAACTTCCATTGAACTTGAGGTTACCCAACCATGTGGAGCCAAGGGAACCCTACCACGGTGAGCAGCTCCAAGAGTGAAGCAAACAGAACTAAAAATGGAAAAGAAAGTGACAAAAGGACAAAATGGGTAGCGCCAAGAAGAAAACAATATTGCCACCACAAAAAAAACTAAAAGAATTAGAAGAAACAGCAGCACCAGCAACCAACCAAGCGTCTGTGTTGGATTTTTTTTATCTGGCCGGAAAAGGCAGTAGACAATATATACTTCCCCCTGCATTAAATTTTTCATCACTTAATCTCGGGAAATAACACACTTCGCAACAAGCAACTTTATTACATTACAATAATCTATAAGTAGCAGGAGAAGAATGAAAGAAAAACATATTCGTATGCATCAACTTTGCGCTTGTCCCTTCCCGAAAAGGACCTAGAGTTCTAGATCATCTCAAGCAAAAGGGAAATAAAAAAAAGGAGTGGCTGCGTACAGTGTACTTCCTCCATGCTTGCGAATGATTCGTTCGTGCTCGATCATGCAGGCATGTAGCCCACCCTCAGTAGTCAACACCCGATTTTTTATTATATATTTTCTAACATTGCGCCCTTTTTTTAAAGTTAGGCGCCGGTTGGCCTGGGGATGATCACCCATGGTAGGGGCCATTGACGATGTCCGCTAACTATTTGTCGACCGTTGGTGGGGGCGGACTCGTTGCTAACTTGGCAAACACCTAGCGTAAAAAATGTGCACTGCAGCACCCAGTTGCCCTCATGTACACTGCTAACCACGTATTGCTTGATGAGTTGATGTTGATTTCGGTTCCAGGATTCCTCATTGCTATTGCCCTCATCATGTGAATGATGCTCTCGTGCGATGCCTCGTACGTCCGGAACCTTAACTCCAGATTTTTTTCCAAGCCTTTCCTGTAATCTATCTTGTATTGATATCTCTCCTCAACAACTCGAATGATAGATGCAGGTGGGATTGGGGATTTTCTACTATCTCTCTATACAAAAGATTAGCCACCCAAGTCGATGAAATATTACAGTGCACTTGATCATCTATCTCAAGTATAAACTTGTGTTGCACCACTATGGAGCACTCCAAGTAGTCCTTCCACACCCCTCCCCTCTCTTACGCATGCACCCGCCATGGACAATTGTTGTCCATGCACTTCACATTATACTCCCTTTTGCTAGATTTTAACCACCCTGAATTGACGTCTTATGGGCACTGCCCAAGCCTTCATTGTATCCAATAATGATACCTTGTTCTTATATGTGGCTTTTGGCGTGACCTCATACGCATGGTGCTCCCACGGTGCATGGCCTCCTTCGTTCACCGTCATTTTCTCAAAATTTAAACTATTCCACATCCTTGGCCTAGGGTCACCCTCCTCGTCGAATTGTTCATCACCCCCCTCATCCACATGGTCCTCCGCCTCCATCATATCCACTATGATCTTCACCTGCTCGCCTTCGTCTACCACTCCCCTTGCCTCTGCACCTCCCTACCTCCGTAGCTTCCTCCTATGCCTCATCCCTATCGCCAACAAGGTCATCGCCACTATCTCCATCAAAATCTCCTACACTAGTGCCATGTCCCTCCATTATGTCCACCTCTTCATCTTGCAACTCGGGCATGACTGGGTTTACTACCTGGTACCATAGCACCATTAGCCTACAGTTGAACTGCATTTTCTACGTATCTCCTCCAATTATATGTTCCTTTTATAGGAACAACTCTCTATAGAAATCTTCATGGGCATGACTCACAATGGCTCGAACTCGCAGGCGACAGGTCTGTACATCCAAGTTGAACAATCTGAACAACCATTAAGGTTCTTGAGAAAGGGAGATAGAAGACCTGCCAAGCAAGACGAACAACAATTAACGAGCAACGGGGAGACACAGGGTTTTTATCCTGGTTCAGGTCTCTCCGAGGGAGATAATAGCCCTACGTCCAGCGCTTCTTTATATGAAAGAGGATTACAATGAGGAACTCGACTAGACGAGCAGGTCTCGGCGAGATTATGAGTGTACAAGAAGTAGTATGCAATCCTGGCTTCAGGTCATGCAATGATCTCGTGCCCTCTACACGCCGTAAGGGCTCGGTTTATATAGTGTTGAACAACCGACCTACCGAGGGACAATCGGGCCGGGCTAACTACGAGGACGTAACGAACTCGTATACATGCCAAATACATCCCGAGGTAGATAAGATATACTCCAATTCTTGGGGATCACGACGTCTGCTCCAATCCGGAAAACTACGTCCGGGTCTTCACGTAGCCGTGCAGAACTCTTGTTCAAGTCGGACTCGAATAGGAAGCCTAGGCCATTATGCACCGTGCCAGCCAGAGGCTGTTCGACAGGATGCACGTGGGCCTGATAAAGCCCTCTAGGGAACCAGGCCCTAGGAGGCTGTTCGATTAGGTGTCAGAGAGTGGGCCATGGCAATGGGCCGTGATTTTATCCCCGACAGTAGATGCTCAGGGAAAGAAATTGAAGGTGAGGGGGAGCTAACCGAGGTGGCGGCAGGGCTTGGGGTGATCGGAGATGGAGGCGCGGCGAGCTTAGCACGGCTACGGCGGAGGGGATCGTCGGCGTCGGCGCTCCGGTGAGGATTGGATGGGAGGGTAGCGGAGGAAGCTTGGCTTGACGATGCAATGCGCCGGGGACGGCCTATTTATAGGCTGAGAGCATAGCAGCAGCCAGAGGAGAAAATCCGTGGGTGGGGTGAACTCCGGAGAAGAATTCCGGTGAATGGGCGGCGAACAAGGGGCGATGATGAGGTGTACATGGTTTGTGGCGACGTGGCGATGCCGTAGAGGTCAAAGCTGAAGCCTGGAAAGGTCTGAATCGTCGGCGGCGTGCAAAACCGGCGAGCGGCACGACGGAGGTGGCAGAGCCGGTGGGTTTAGGGGTGGCGGCGCAGCTGGAGGAGGGAGAAAGCTGTGTGCGTCGTCGGATTGATTTAACCAAAGCGGTACGCTTGCGATGATGTGGCACAATTTGGGGCGTTGATTTGAATGGAGTTGATCTAAGCCGTCGAGTACCACTTACTGCACCGGAGAGAGGGACACGCCGATGGCGTAGTCTGAAAAGGGAAAGCGTACTTTCCAAATTTTCCAAAAAGGGAAAGGTCTTAATTGAATTTCCAGAAAATGATTTTAGGCTCTAGAAATTCATAGAAAATTGTAGGGAATTCAGAAAATTATGAAATTGGTCTCTAAAAATCCAGAAAAATGAGGGGAAGATAATGGTAGAATAAAAGTTGATTTTTATGGGATGAAAATCTTTGGAAAATAAAAGAGAGGATTTCGTTAATGGGATAAAATAGGAATTGCTTTGGAAAATCTTCAGAAAATTAGGAAAGGTTTCTAGGGGCTCAAAAATGATTTTTGCGAAAAATTTTGTGCTAAAATTGGGTGAATTTTGGGTATGTTACATAGACAATTCAGCAGCCTCATGCCTTTGCGACACGGTCTTGAGGTAGCGTAACCTTTTCTTCCTAGGAAGCACATCTAAGGGTAAAGATATAGGTGGCTCAATTGTCATGAAGACCTTTACATAAATATTATTTATGCAATCACCAACACCTTTTTTGTTTAGGGATACTCATTTTGTTGGTGTCTAACTTGTACCAGACAATCCGTATAGGTCATGTTTTTTAACAACACGATAAATCTTCATTAAAATAAGATCATCCCTTTTATATCAAGACTTCTAGTGAACAACGAAATATTACATGTATGTTCAAAGGGTTTAAATAGCAAACAAAGAATCTTCAAGAAGAACTTGTCGTGAAACTGCCATCATCCAATAGAAGTCACAAAATAATGCCTCCTCCTCCTCCTTCATTGAGCTCGACAATGAACGGATTAGTAAGATCAACATCAACCAAAGTCATAAGGCACAAAGATTTTTCGCAAGTTGTTCGGCAGAGCGCAAACCGAAAAAGTTTCATTAAAATACCATCACCGCACACAATAGAGCACACCATCTCAAGAACTCCTAGGTTGCATCGTCCAAACACATCATCCCGATCGTTGCCCTGAAATAGTCACCATTGCAAATGAACCCTAAGGCTACTGTCAAGGCCTCTTATTCACATTCTAAATGGAGTCTTAATTAAAACCAACATACATCGCTAGACCCACATGACAAAGAAGCAAATTCTCCATGGAGGACGATTCTCTCGAGTATTATCGTTGCCACCGCTGGAATTCACCACCAAGGAAGACTCCATCATACCACCATGCGAGAGATCTACCATCCTACGGCTACTCCTAGGCAAAGGCCAACGCGAACTGTTGGAGGAATAGTTATGCGGAATAGATGCTGTGTATTGATCAGGGGTGGAATATATATAGAGTACAGGATATGGGCCTTCCCCAAGGCCCATATACTCTAACACTTTTCACCATAGGGGATATGATGACTACTTCAGCCCTCGAGTGATCATAAACACGGGACCCGTCAATGTACATATTCCATTGCCCATCCCTCAAATCATCGTTCTTTGTCTAAGGTGGGCTTTGGGTTAGCCACTCTGCGATGAAGTTAGCGAGTGCTTGGGATTTTATTGCGCTATGGGTTTTGAACTCGATAGCAAACTCAGATATCTCAAGAGACCACTTTGTGATGCGGCCACCGACATCAAGGTTCCCGAGGATCTTCTTCATTGGAAAACTTGTTGGGGTTATGACTTCATGTGCTTGGAAATAATGTCTTTTCTGGATGGCATGAGCAAGGAAAAGAACACCTTTTGGACCTTGGGGTAACACTTCTTTGGTCCGTTGACAAGCTCATAGCCGTGGTTTCCAGATCCTTTCTCATTATGCCACCAAGACCATGCTGACCACACCTAGAGTTGCAGTGAGGTAAAGGAGAAAAACTTCACCCTTCCTAGGCGTGGTTAGCACAAGCGGATTGGATAGGTATTTCTTCAATTCATCGAAGGCGTTGTTCTCTTCCTCCATCAACTCGAAGCCATCATGCCTACACAAACGCTTAAAAAAGTGGCGGTCTTGCTCGTTGTCGGTGTATGCTACATCGGGGTGTGCCCTCCGTGACACTAGAAGGATGGACCAGTGCCCCTGTTGACACCCAAATTTGGCAGAAAATCGGATATTCAGAAAAGGCCGAATATGTTGAGATGTATTGGGCTAAATCGGATTTGGGCTTTGTTGATGAAGAAAAGAGTACATGACAAAGCCGATGAAGACAAGACTTCGGGAGAGATACGATCCGATCAGAGGCGCGACCCAGGAATAGTTCGTATCGGTATCGGTATTACAATAGTATAAATAGGGATTTAGAGCCTCATAGAAAAGGATCCAATCTACAACAAACACAAAACCCTTTTCCGAACCCGATCGACTTCGTCGAGAGGCTTCAAATCGCAGGTAGAGCTATCTGTATATCTGCATAAATGAGTTGTGTAGATTTGCTTTACCGGTAGCTTATATTCGTTTGGAATCAGTTTAGGTTCTCACTCATATACTGTTAGAGCCAGGCATTGAACCTAGATCAACTTCTTTTAGTACTGAGGAAGATTGATTAGGAATAGTCGCAGTCGTGGTGGCTGAGACTAGGACTAACTCGGTTTACACCCGGGTCCACGTATATGTGGTAGGTGATGACAGTCCTATCCATCCGTAGATACTCAGTATCTCGTTCGTAACACACAGCGTCCGGCTTTGGACCAGTAGAGCCAAATCAAAACGATCATAACCATTCGGGATTCCAACTCAGGATAGCGGGTGATAGTGAGTGTCCGAGCTCCGACAACGAATATCAAGTGGACCACTAGTTGATTATCTCAAGCTCGCTCTATTAAACTGAATCACACTAATTTGTGAACTTATTAAACTTGTCTCGTTGTCCTCCCAACTGTCTATCTAGCTAGTGTAGCTTTCTCTTGTGTGAATATTTATAGTGTGTGTGTCCCAGTTTTTTCATTTATCCTAACCCCCGTTACCTAGACTGGCTGGTATTTTAAATAATTAAGATATAGAGGATTATCTCTTTAAAACCCTCGTTCCCTGTGGATTCGATAACTCTAGGAATACTCCTGGTGAAAACTATAAGCGATATTCGTTCGCTTGCAGATTAATTTCTTTGAGCGTAAGAATCGCCAACAAACCCCGAACCAAAACTTGTCCGTTTAACTTACCAGCAACCCAATGTGATGACTTTTTCTTCTCTCTTTCAGGTCTTGCAGGGCACCATGGAGGACTTCAAATAAGGCGTCGCCATCAAGCGCGGGGCCATTTTGGGAGCCTTCCAGGAACAGCGCCGGACGAGGGAGCTCGAGGGGGAGCTCATCGCCTCGGCCAAAAGCCGGAGCCGACTCAAGGCGAAGGTGAAGAAGCTCAGGGCCCAGCTATCCGAGGAGAGGCAGTCCTCCGCGCCCTCCAGCAGAGGGTGTCGACCCCGTGGATCTCACAGGAAGAGGCCGAGGAGCTTCGCGCGCTGGCCGCGAGGGCGAGCACCGCGGAAGGAAGGGTCAAAGAGCTGGCCGAGCAGCTCAAGACCACCGAGCAGCACTAGAGTCAGAACGAAAATCTGACCAAGCAGCTGCAGGCCAAGACCGAGGAGGTCGAAGCCCTCCGTGCAGAGGCCAAGGAGCAGGACATGCACAGAACGATCATCAAGGAGGAAGCTGAGCGCCTCCGAGCTGAAGTGAAGGAAGGGATCAAAGCCCAAGGGGAAACTCTGTGCCTCAAGCTAGAGATTGAGGAGCCGAAGGACCAGCTTGCTTCTAAGTAGTAGCCGTAGCGCTGTACTCGAAAGGGCCTTTTGTACCTATAAAATTTTGTTAGTGGAAATGAAATCTTACCTTTTTCCTGTAAAAAAGAGCAGCAAAAGACAAGAAGGAATAGGAAACTAAGAGCAAGGCAAAATAGCGCTAGAGAGTTTTTAGAAAAAAACGCTAGGACGCCAGCCTAACTCCCAGCCCCCGTTGTGCATCTGTTCGAAAACCTGAGCTTGCGAACTCGAACAGCTGCACAAGCAGAAGAGAGACACCCTATCCCCCGGTACGGACGATGGTTGAAGACTTAAGTTTGCGAATTCAAGCACATGCGTAGAGAGATAGAGTGACACCCGCATCCTGATCGACTGATTCCATGAACTGCTCGCCAACGTAAGGTAGGCGATTTCAAAGGTAACCGAACAAGGAAAGTGCCTCTGCCGCGGGGGGCTTACGACAGCAGGCTTTGCCGAGTGGTTGTGCCGAGCGCGGTAAGTGCCACTACCGCGGGGGGCTTACGAGAGCAGGCTTAGCCGCAAGGCGGAATGCCGTGTTACGCAACCCTGAGTTCAGGAACTTGCTGAAACTAGATGCGGGCAGGGAAATCCTGAAGATCGCGGAGCCAAGAGTTCGCAAGACTGGGCGGCCATCAAGTGTTACCAGAGAGATAATAGTCTGAGAAGACAAGATGTGAAAAGGGCCGCAGGGGCCACGAGCATTCACTATTAAACTTTACATGGCAGCCCGAGAGACTTGGACGATCCAAGGCGCGAAGTTTGACAAAAGCGCAGAGCTAGGAAAACAACTGAAAGACCTACACAAAGAACTTACGAAGCTGGTCGATGTTCCAAGTGCTGGTTAGCTCTCTCCCGTCCTCCGTTGCTAGGCGAACTGCCCTCGGACGAGTAGTAGAAACGACAGTGAACGGGCCCTCCCATCGGGGAGTTAACTTGTTGGCATTGGACAGGGTTTGGACGCAGCGCAGAACAGCTTCTCCCGGTTCAATCCCATAGAAGGGCATCGTGACCTCTTTGAATTTGGAGCGAGGAATCTGCATCTCGTCCAAGACTTTTACGGAAAGCAAGTCCAGCGCACTCCCGCCATCGATCAAGACACGCCCGACTCTAGCGTTGCTGATGGTCGGAGCGACCACCAGCGGGAGCCGCTGTGGCTTGGTCATCCCAATGGGACGATCCTCCTTAGAGAATGAAACGGAAACCTCGGTCCACTTCATCGGCTCGGGCTGTGGTTTGCCCTTCTCGATGTTGTGGACCTCCCGAGCAGCTTCCTCGAGGCTGTGCCGAGAGGGATAGGCCGAGGAGCCGCCAAACATAATGGCTATGTGGTTCACGAGCTCAGGATAGTCACCCTCATCGTCCCGATCACCATCATCGGCTTGTCGCTTGGCCTTGCCGACATCTCCTTTTTCGGGCAGGGTGGGCATGGGGCCTTTACCGTTGTAGAAGTCCTCGAGCTTTGCAGCCCAGGTTCTGCAATGGCGGATATCGTGGCGGTAGCCCTGGTGGAACTGGTAATATCGGTCACCCGGACCTTTCTTGCCTGGATCGCCTCCCTGGGCAGGCTTCTTGCCCTTATAGTTATTGGTGGGCTTCTTCTGCCCGTTCTTGGGAGGAGGTGCGCGATCTATACCCGCAACGGTATTGTTCGGCGCACATTTGTTGTTCTTTTTCTTCTGGGACTTCTTGTCACCAGGATTGGTGTTGTTCTTCTTCTTCTCATCTACACCAGGCTGGACTGGAAGCTCGCCCTTGTCAAACGCCTTTTTGTACTGAACACGCTCTGCCGCGTTGGCATAGCGATCAGCCGTCTTGAAAAGATCATTGGCGGTCTAGGTCTCATTGATCTCGAGATCCTGGATGAGCCGCTCGTCGCGGACACCTTTTTGAAGGCGCGGACAACTGACTCATCCAAGATGTTCGGGATCGTGTTGCGAATCTTGATGAAACTCTTCACGAAGTTGCGGAGGGTCTCCCCGTTCATCTGGATCATATGGTGCAGGTCATCCTCCTTGCCTATACGCACGTAACAGCTCTAAAAATTAGCGATCAGAGCGTCACAGAGTTGGTTCCAAGAGTGGATGGAACCTTTCTGCTGATTGAACAGCCACGTCCGAGCAGCACCCCCAAGAACAATCGGAAGGTAATTAGCCATGACTAGCTCATCACCCCCGGCTACCATGATGGCGGTAGCGTAGATGGAAAGAAACTCCTCTGGGTTTTGGGTCCCATTGTACCTCTCCATGTGGCCACCTGACAGTGCGGAGCTCGTCAGAGAAAGCCTTGCAGCCCAAGCCGTACGCCCGACCACCTTCACCTGCAGACCCTAGTCTTGAAAAGACATTAGTCCTGTTGCTCGGAGGGACTCTAGTTGAATGGGAAGATTCTGCCTGGTGGTATTCTCTCCGAGACAGTCCTCCGCGCTTCTTCCTTATGGTCATGACAATGTGTTCATCCCGAGGGGATCGTCCGCGATCGCCGCGGACTTGGTAAGCGTTGTCGACCACGGGGATCTTGCTTGTAGCGAGTTGCCCTTTGACGGTGGCGAGGGTCACACGATCGATCGGAGCGCTCGCTGTCCGAGTCCTTCCGGGCAGGCTGACTGCGTTGCCCGGAGGAGGTGTTAACTTCGCCTATGAGCTTAAGGCCTTCAGCCAATCGCTCTAGGTGAGAAGCAACAGCGTCGCCCATGAGGGCGAGGTTGGCCTGGTTGGTGGATCTGATCACCATTGCCATGGTCTTAAGTCGTTCCCGATTCTGCTCAAAGGCTCCTAGGATCCCTGAGGCGTCCGCGTTTTGCCCGACCGGGGTCTGGTTACGCGGGAATTCGCCCCGAGCAGGTAGAACGCCTGCCGGGGGACTTGGTGTGGAGGCGGCGCGGCGCGGCGCGGCGGCGGGGAGGTGGCCGGATCTAACGAGGCTGGGGACTTAGCGATTTTGCTAAGTCCCCGAGACCGCCGTCCCTGTATAACTAGGGCAGTGTCGATGGCCAAACCCTTGGCCGTCGAGACAACCGCCAGTATCGACGGCCCTTATAAGACCGTTGAAACAGTCCTCGTAACGGTCGCCCTAGTGTCGACGGCCATAAATAGCCGTCGAGACTATTGCCGACGGTATCGACGGCATTTTTACTAGCGGTCGAAACTGTCGTCGAGGAAGCTAGTATCGACCGCACTAAATAAAACCGTCGGCATAACTACTCCCGAGGGTTAGCATTGACTCCCGTCGAGTAGGGGTGCTAGTATCGACGGCATAATGGTCAAACTGTTCCATGTTGCTTTCTAGTGGGAATTACACACCTGGGAAAAATTCAAATAATTTAGAACTTCCAATGAGGTAGCCCATTTGAAACCTGAAGCTTTCCGAAGAAGTTCACCTGGAGTTTCAGATTTCATGTGATCAAAGCAACGTCAAACATCCCACTTGAATTTAAATTATGTTTATTTGTAAATTTAAATTTATGTTTTCCTACCATTCAATAATCGATACACGCACGCCCGCACCCAACTATTTTTGGAATGTTTGAGTACTAAAACTAAAATTCTAAGATTTAAAAAGTATTTAGTATATTAATTAAAAAGCTATATATGTTCAATATTCCTCAATTCATTAATTATAACAATACCTACCTAAAAAATTAACAAAATGTAACATTTCTAAATTTTATTTCAAAATCACAGCAATTTTCAACAAAGATTAAAATACAAATTAAACAAAAGGGGAAAGAAAAAATTTATAAAATAAACTGTCTCGACGGCTGGATTTAGACCGTCGATACTAACTCAAGTGCGTCGACGGCTTAACGTCTAACAGTCGAGACTATTAGATGCCGTCAAGCCACGCTAGCTTTCCGTGCGCCTTCCCCCATCAAACTCGACGACTATTTGTTGGCCGTCGATACTGACCCCCTGGTTTGAGTTGTATCGACGGCTTATTTATGGCCGGCGAGTCTATGTTACATGTATCGACTGCTCTTGTTTGGCCGTCGAATCAGTACTTGGCAGTCGAATCTATTTTCGTTTCCTGTAGTGGAGGCGAGGGGAGCAAGACAGGCCAGGGCACGGGAGTAAGGCGTTCGATTGGACCGCTTCGCCTCCGCAGGTGCTTGTGCCTGCGAGGGGTCCATGGGCTGAGGGATCTGAAAGCCTGGCTCCGGACGGGATCTGGTAGGATGGCGACAACGCGTGAGGCGAGGGAGGTTGGCGGCATGGAAGGAGGCGAGGCTGGGTAGAGTAGACGCGGCGGCGCTCGGACGTGGAAGGAGGCAGCGTCGACGTCGGCAGAAGGGAGGCGGCTTGGGGAGGAGAATAGGTGGCGCTGCGGGGAGGCGAGAGGGACAGGGGAGGCTAGGGCACGAGACTGGGAAAATTTAGCTGTATGACACCCAATTCGCTGCGCTTTCGTCCAGTGACACCTGAGCAACGAATTGATTCGGTAAGTAACACCCTTACGTTTTTAATTGCTTTTTTCTTTATTCCTCCCATTATTTTATGAATTAAAAATACCTTTAATTACAAAAATAAGTATGTTACTTATTTATATATATTTATATATATATATATATTTCTAGTTAACTAGAAAATGACTAAGGACCTTCTTAAAAATAATTTATTGATTGGAAAATTTGGTAAAAATAGAAATTGTGCTACTTATTAAATATAATTAATTGTTAAATTATTTTAAGTGGGTGAAAAATCCTAATTATATTTTGAAACAATATTTAAGCCCGTTTTGCCCCTTTTCTTATTGAAATAATTAGCAAAACTCCTCAAATCCGAGTGGGACCCACTTGTCATCCACTCTCTCACCTCTTTCTGTCTCACCTCTTTCTCTCTCCTCCCACCATACCGAGGGCAAAATAGGTACTTTACTGTGTTTAAATGGGAGGAATAAATAAAAAATAAATTAAATAAGGGTGTCATCTACTGAATCAATTCGTTGCTCGGGTGTCACTGGATGAAAGCGCAGCGAATTGGGTGTCATTTTTACCAAGCCCCGCGAATTGGGTGTCATACAGCTAAATTGCCCACAGGACTGACGGGCGTACGGGCGTGAGGCGTTCGCTTAGAGTTATATTGAGGAGCAAAAGCAGGTTATTTCCTCCGAACTCCAGGTATATCTACGAAGCCAAAAAGGGCAGCGATGTGAGGAAAGGAAAAATTGGAGGGGGCGAACGAAAAGCGACACTGGATGGAAAGGACCCTGGTGCGAGCCTACGGGGATGCAAATAGAAAATCGCAAAGAACAAGGGTTTTTCTACAAAATTGACCCCCCGGGAGGGACGATCGAACGGGCTACATGAAGGACACGCGACGCGATCCTACGGCCGACGATTTTAGGGCGACATGGTCGCGCGAGGAGAGCTTCCTGATGACGTGGACGTACGAGACAGCAGCTATAGCTAAGCGCTATAAAGATTTGGGAATGCCCCTTTTCAGCTATCGATGCGTCTATGACCCTGGAGGCTGACGGCCTGGCGCCTCGGCACACATGGGATCCGAAGCACGGAAGAAGCAGTAGACCACAGGGGGCTATCGACTGATAATCATACTATCATACCATGCATCACTTTGGCCTACGGACTACAGGGATCTCAACAATTTAATTAAACACCACCGTATCGCAGGATCCCCACAAGTTGGTAAGCAGTCGTATCCGCAGCTAATCATAGGAAACGATAATTAATCGGAGGGAAACAGGAAGGGAATAACGAAATTATATCTATATTCATGCTTCCTCACGCCCCACGCGTGCCAGCAGGCAAATATCACAGGGTCTCTTTCTCCTTTCTGTTAGCTCCTTTCCATCATTAAGTGGGCGAGGGCGGTTGACGACAGCGAGTGGTATACTGGTACGTGGGCAGGCGACTAGTAGAAGATCAGCGGCTGGGATGGGATGGGCCAGGCCGGGCCAGGTGGGGCCCACCAAACAGCGCCGCCTGATTTATCGATCGTTGGCACCAACAACCCCATTCCCTCCACCGACGTCGATCAGCATCGCCGTCGCGGAGATGAGCCGCCCGGCGACCACGCGCACGCGACCCGTGCGGCCGTACGTACGTGCGTGGTAGGCTGGAGGTGCGCTTTTGTTTGCGTGGAGCCAGTGCGAACGATGTGACGCAGTACCAGGAAGGCGCAGATGTACAGCAATCTACCCAAATTTTTTTTCTTGGTAGGAATTGCTGGCTCTCCTCTCACTGATGTGGCCAGTGGCCATTGGAAAAGGCGGGTGGATCTGCTCATTCCGCTGGTTAGGAATGTGAGCCACCCTCCACAGGTGGTAAAGTGGGACCGAACAAAATACGATCGATCGAGTCACATAAGACTAGCCTGGTTCGGTTCACCAAACCGAACTTGAGCTATGACTTTAGTATGCTGGGTCAGTCCTATTCATTTTAGTTGGGATGATTATATTTATCTAATATAATTATACTAATTTTTTTTAGGGGGAAAACATGTTGTAATCATCTATAGGTCGGTTTGGCCAAGTTGATATACGAGCTATAATCTGGCCAAATTGCTTCACGTGCCTTTCTTCTTCTCTCATCGAGCTTGCCGACCGAATCTGGCGAGTGCAATGTTGGTAGCGCGATTTCACCGTATGTGAAGAATAAAATGGATATGTTTTAAAGATCAGAGTCAAACACTAAGTGCTCTTGTAAAACGTAGGTATGCATGTGTTGTGAATATTCTTTTTTCTTTATGTTTCACATTGCGTCAAACCACACATATATTAATGGCGGGTTAAAACAATCAATATGACAAATAAAGCAACCGTCACCCTGTACGTGTCACTTATGAGCCCGTATTAGTGACGGGTGTTCGACCGTCACTAATTAACAAAATATGTGACGGTTTGTATACTATCTGTCACTTATCTTCGCCTCCCAGAGGCACACGTAGGCTCCTCATGGCGCATAGAAGTGACGGGTTAAAAGATGATCCGTCACCCATGATAATAAAATAAGTGACGGCTGTTTCCAAACTGTCACCATGATAATCATATTAGTGACGGCCTTACATCACGTGTCACCTGTAGTTATAAGATAAATGACGGTTTTTATTAAGGTACTTCACTTATCTTTACCCATTGTTGTTTGTTTCATGATAGTGATGGGCTTTACTTTGACTCATCAGTAGTGTTATGTGCCCTCAGACATGCAGTACATGTTGCATCCTGGTGTAGATCCAATATATTTGACATCAATTCACAAATACATGTACACCACAAAATTCATTCACAAATTAAAAAACTTTATTTGAATTAACAAACACACAATACACATTCACAAGTTATAAACTCATGTAGCAATCAATAATGAATGTACAAATTAATTCCACAACACAATATTGCCAAACTACTTTTTACATCGTGCTACGTTTAGTCGACCTAATGGAACTCGCCTTTTGGGTTAATGACTTCTGTCAACGGTTGGGATATCGGTCCCAAGTCAACTAAGGTTCTTGAGAAGGGGAGATAGAAGACACTGCGGAGCAGGACAAACAGTAATCAACGAGCAGCGGACAGATACAGGATTTTTATACTGGTTCAGGCCTCTCTGGGGAGATAATAACCCTACGTCCAATGCTTCTTTATATGAAAAAGGATTACAAGAAAGAACTCGGCGAGACGAACAGGTCTCGGCGAGATTCTGGGTGTACAAGAAGTAGTATTCGATCTACTCAAGTCTGGCTGATCTTCAATCAGATCTTGGACCCTAGATCCAATGATCCCCCCTCTACACGCCGTAGGGGCCTGGTTTATATAGTGTAGAACAACCGACATACCGGGGGATAATCGGGCCAGGCTGGCCGCGCGCCCGTAACGGACTCGTATACATGCCAAATATATCCCGAGGTAGATAAGGTATATCTCTAATTCTTGAGTATCACGACGTCTGCTCCAATCCGGGAAACCTACGTCCGGGTCTTCACGTAGCCGTGCGGAACTCTGTTCGAGTCGGACTCAAACAGGAAGCCTAGGCCGCCACGCACCGTGCCGACCAGGAGGCTGTTCGGCAGGATGCACATGGGCCTGATAGAGCCCTTTAGGGAGCCAGGCCCTAGGAGGCTGTTCGGTTAGGCCGTCAGGGAGTGGGCCATGGCAATGGGCCGTGATTTTACCCCCGACAGCTAGCCTCCGAGACTCAAATAGAAGTTTTCACTAGAGTGGGATCTTCCTCTTGAGACTCCAAGTCAAAAAGAGGGTAATTTTCCTGCTACAAAGACGTGCAACAGGCGACCGAACAGGTTATGGTTCAACCAAAAAAGTCTTGTTCAGGACCGAACAAACCCGCCCAGTGCCGAGCAACTCTGTTGCGTTGAATAGGTAACCACATCTGTCCGAGTAGAGCACCCAGCCCTCAAAGCAGAAATCGAAAAAGTAGCCGTTGGCAGACTCCAATGGTAACTTTCGCTGCGTAGTCAAAACGGGCGACCATTTTTACTAGCCGTTGCAGTAAAAAACTAGCCGTTTCGTGGTAAAAAACCGTTGCAGAGCCACTCGGGCCAGGGCTATAAAGAGCACCCAAGCCGCCCGTGGCTTGCCACTTCCGCTCTTGCGCGTCTTTCAATCAACCGCAGCCCACCCCCGAAGCCGTTCGCCAAACCTGGGGATTGCTATGGCCAAGTTCGCGGGCACTAGCATGACCGAGGAGGACATGAAGACTTTGGAGATAGAAGGACACGTCGACGCTGGCAGCTGGAGGCTGCCCGGAGAGGATGAGATGCCGAAGCCGCTCGAAGATGAGTTCGTCAACTTGGAGCTCTTCGCACTGTTTGGGTTGAGGTCGCCCGAAAGCGATTTCGTGGAGGCCCTCCTGAACATCAATGGGTTGGAAGTTGTCAGCGTAAAGATCGTCGGTTCCGTAATCATCGTCAATGACGGGTGCTTGATCTAAGACCATCTCCGGAACGTAGCCGGAGACTTCCGTCCTAGATCTGGAAGGTGATCGAGATCGAAGGGATCGATCCGATCTGACAGGGGATGTGACATCCTGCCCTTCTGAGTCATAGCCGTCGGGAAGAGTTTCTTGGTCGCTAAATGAGTTCGACATGCTCGAACAGGCTTGATCTACTAAGCACCCCACGGACGGCGCCAACTGTCGACGGTTGGGATATCGGTCCCAAGTCAACTAAGGTTCTTGAGAAGGGGAGATAGAAGACACTGCCGAGCAGAGCAAACAGTAATCAACGAGCAGCTACAAACACAGGATTTTTATACTGGTTCAGGCCTCTCCGGGGAGATAATAACCCTACGTCCAGTGCTTCTTTATATGAAAAAGGATTACAAGAAAGAACTCGGCGAGACGAACAGGTCTCGGTGAGATTCTGGGTGTACAAGAAATAGTATTCGATCTACTCAAGTCTGGCTGATCTTCAATCAGATCCTGGACCCTAGATCCGATGATCCCCCCTCTACACGCCGTAGGGGCCTGGTTTATATTGTGTCGAACAACTGACATACCGGGGGATAATCGGGCCGGGCTGGCTGCGCGCCCGTAACGGACTCGTATACATGCCAAATATATCCCGAGGCAGATAAGATATATCTCTAATTCTTGAGGATCACGATGTCTGCTCCAATCTGGGAAACCTGCGTCCGGGTCTTCACGTAGCCGTGCGGAACTCTGTTCGAGTCGTACTCAAACAGGAAGCCTAGGCCGCCACGCACCGTGCCGACCAGGAGGCTGTTCGGCAGGATGCACATGGGCCTGATAGAGCCCTCTAGGGAGCCAGGCCCTAGGAGGCTGTTCGGTTAGGCCGTCAGGGAGTGGGCCATGGCAATGGGCCGTGATTTTACCCCCGACAACTTCGGAGAAAAAAAAATGACGATCCACCATTTAATAACCAAGAGGACGTTATTGTTGACCGGAAGATTCGCACGATCCTTCATTTTCATGTTAACTATATCCAAGCATTTTCACATTAACTTTGAAGAAACATGTCATTAACTTGTGCTAAAATATAACTATATATGTGTTCTACTTAGTTCGGGAACGATGATCTTTTTTATGTAAGCGCTATTTGGACCATTTTATGTGTCCACAGGCGTTGCCCGGTGGTTGTTGGGTGCACCGTGGAATAAAAATTATTGTAGCATCATTTGGGGAAAAAAATGCAACCCGTTTTGTCTCATAATTGCACATATCGTTTTGTCTCATTGAATCCATTGTTACATGATAAGTACAATTTTATAATTCCTTGCAGAGACTCTTACCGGAAATAGGAAACACAGCTAACTCTAATAGGGGAAGTTGACACTATAAGATATTAATGTCCTTGTTGTAGAACGCTAGTGATTCACTAACATGCATGACGTTAGAAGTCTGACTTGTCACTGACACAATCAGGGTCCTCCAGTAGCCGCATGAAATTCAAATAGTCCTATGGCCATTTTTTCCATAAACATAACTTTCAAATTTGAATCCATATGAGCCCAATTATCGTAACATATATTACAGTGCAACTATGTACATATAGTTCGATAACTGTAATTCTATTTCACAAAGTACAATTAAGTTTGTTATACACCTAATATGTATATATATGATTACTATGTATATGATCACTATGTACTACGTATTACAATCTAGCCATGTGAAAAACAGGTTGTGCATATATACCCATTTCTTTGTCTAGATGAATAAATATTGCTTCTTGTGATTTTGTTGAAGTATTGTGGAATTTCCTTTGCCCATAAAGAGAAGAATGTGTCTTAATTAAATTTTGCCTCATCATGTGTGTATACATTATACCCTAGCACTACGTCAAAACCATTCATTAACGACGGGTTATAGCAGTCAATAGTAACAGATAAAGCAACCGTTGCCCCAAATAAGTCAATGATGGGTTAATATTAATGATGGGTGTTCACCCGTCTCTAATTAACCAAATACGTAACGGTTATGTATGTAATCTTTCACTTGTGTATATTCGCCTTTCAAACGCTGCGTAGGTTCCTCATGTCACATAATGGATATTAGTTCATGTCATAAATTTATCTTTTTTGGAAGATGGATCACCAAGTGCGGGCATGACCTCCAATTTGAAAAGGAATGAATTTAGTTCTAAAGGAGGAGGGACTTTTTATGTTAAGCAAAGCCTAACAATTGTTGAGGGTAGGGAAAAAATAACTAAAACCCTGCCTAAAAGAAGTAACTCGTGCATGGCGCTGTGAATTTCGGTTGAAACCGGTAGCAAGCAAAATATTAGGAACATCTTGCTGTAGTAGCTAGTTAGCTAGGTAAGGAGCCTTTGTGGACGTTGTTGGGCCATATATATGTACGGCCCCACAGCACCGAACCCAACTGAGAACCGGCGCCCCCAACCTGCAACCATAGCTGGAATGCTGCTACGTCGGTCTGTTTCTACGTCGGTCTCTTTCTCTTTCTCTCGTGACGTAAGCAAGTTCTCGGCCCATTTCATTCCCACGCGCGCGCGCCCGAGGGGTGGGCGGCGCGGGGCCGGGGCGGCGAGGGTAGGGACGTACTGTGTTGCGTGGCTTGGCATGCATGGCGCGCTCGAGCCGAGAGCGACCCCTGATTTCCGTATGTTTGGTGCCTACCTGTGACGATTGCAGTCGAGCGTTGTGCACATTTTACAAACAAAAGTCGTGCGTTCAACAGATTTTATATATTCTGCACGATTTCTTAGTCAATTAATAGAATTTAATTTATTTGATTGTCCGTTCGTTATAATGATTTTTAAATAAAAATATAATTTATATACAAGATGTTGATGCTATAATTATTTATATGTTAATGCTACATAAAATTAATTTAGAATTTAAAGTATAACAAAATGGTGATAAGCAGGTCGCAAGTATATTACTTGCAATTTCTATAATATCGATGGGTGCTATGGTGATGGCGACATTTGGTTTGGAGTTTCCTCACTTCAAGGTATTAATTGTTGATCTACTAGCAATGTTTATGTGCCCTTGACGCGTTGCCCAAACGACGTCTAGACATAATCGGACTAGGTCCGTTGGCCATTGCACCGTGGTCTTTTCGATGAAGAGGTTCCTCCGGACAGGTCCAATCGGACCAATTCCTAGGGTTTGGTCCCCACCTACCATAGACTGCATGCCTCGGCCTAGGGGGTTGCCAGTCCGCACTAGACTACCATCATCCTGGGGAAGTGTGGCCTCCATCACATTCAGTGACGACCAATGCCGGTCCCTATCGAGAGTGGTCCCAGAGGGTCTCCGTAGAGCGCTCACAACTGGTGATCCAAAAATCGTACTCCACGTGATGGCCACGCATTGTGTTGGAACCATCCTCCAGATGGCAGCGATCTCTCCGCTACGCGTGTTCTTCCGCGCTTCTCCGGGGTAAGCCCTGGCTAAACTCAGCACAGGCACCTCATGCCTTAACCATCCATCCGGATGTTATCCTCGGGCAACTCTCCAACCATTTAGACTCCACCTCCATAACCTTTAACATTACCACATCCGATCTGTCCCGATCGACCGACCAAACCAGCCCGACACACCACGTAGCCATGCCCACAACCACATCTAGCCCATCATGCATCTACTAGCCCTAACTGTCACATAACAGTTTTAATGAAAAACGAATGACCGGTGAATATCGGTTCACCGTTCTATGGCTATCTGCCAGAAGATTTGTTTAATCCTAAGCAAGTTTAAGCAGGTTTTACCCAGTAGGTAGGGTTAAAGTTGTTACCAAACTAATCTTAGTCTCACAATCAAGGCAGTCATAAAGGCCAAATAATTCAAAGGCAGGCATGTATAAATATTAACATGATTAACAATTAGGAAGGTTAATAAGTATGCATTTAAAATAATAAAAAATTTACGAGCCGAGAGCGACCCCTGATTTCCGGCCGTGTGTTTGGTGCCTACCTGTGACGATTGCAGTCGAGCGTTGTGCACATTTTACAAACAAAAGTCGTGCGTTCAACAGATTTTATATATTCTGCACGATTTCTTAGTCAATTAATAGAATTTAATTTATTTGATTGTCCGTTCGTTATGATGAATTTTAAATAAAAATATAATTTATATACAAGATGTTGATGCTATAATTATTTATATGATGCTACATAAAATTAATTTAGAATTTAAAGTGTAACAAAATGGTGATAAGCAGGTCGCAAGTATATTACTTGCAATTTCTATAATATCGATGGGTGCTATGGTGATGGCGACATTTGGTTTGGAGTTTCCTCACTTCAAGATATTAATTGTTGCTCTACTAGCAATGTTTATGTGCCCCTGACGCGTTGCCCGAACGACGTCTAGACATAATCGGACTAGGTCCATTGGTCGTTGCACCGTGGTCTTTTCGATGAAGAGGTTCCTTCGGACAGGTCCAATTGGACCAATTCCTTGGGTTTGGTCCCCACCTGCCATAGACTGCACGCCTCGGCCTAGGGGGTTGCCAGCCCGCACTAGACTAGCGTCAACCTGGGGAAGTGTGGCCTCCATCATCTTCAGTGATGACCAATGTCGGTCCCTATCGAGAGTGGTCCCAGAGGGTCTCCGCAGAGCGCTCACAACTGGCGATCCAAAACTCGTACTCCACGCGATGGCCACGCGTTGTGTTGGAACCATCCTCCAGATGGCAGCGATCTCTCCGCTATGCGTGTTCTTCCGCGCTTCTCCGGGGTAAACCCTGGCTAAACCCAGCACAGGCACCTCATGCCTTAACCATTCATCCGGATGTTATCCTCGGGCAACTCTCCAACCATTTAGACTCCACCTCCATAACCTTTAACATTACCACATCCGATCTGTCCCTATCGACCAACCAAACCAGCCCGACACACCACGTAGCCATGCCCACAACCACATCCAGCTCATCATGCATCTACTAGCCCTAACTGTCAAATAACATAGTTAATGAAAAACGAATGACCAGTGAATATCGGTTCACTGTTCTATGGCTATCTGCCAGAAGATTTGTTTAATCCTAAGCAAGTTTAAGCAGGTTTTACCCAGTAGGTAGGGTTAAAGTTGTTACCAAACTAATCTTAGTCTCACAATCAAGGCAGTCATAAAGGCCAAATAATTCAAAGGCAGGCATGTATAAATATTAACATGATTAACAATTAGGAAGGTTAATAAGTATGCATTTAAAATAATAAAAAATTTAGTTTGGGAAAACTGAGTAACAGACAATGAATATATTGATGTTAATCCGCACTGGGTAAACATTTATAAGAGTAAGTGTTAACTAGCCTCATCGTCTCCGAACCTTCCTTGGGGATCGCCTACGTCTAAGCACACATACAATCCAATAATTACTCACTGATGCAAACAGAAATCATGATGCATGCACGTCACCTAGGCTCTACCCTCGACACTACTGTATAAGGTCAGATAAGGATGCTACTTTCGTATGATATGCAATGCATGTTCGAATGTATTAATGATTAGTATTACCATTATATAATAGCCCTGCTTTACCCCAAAATACGATTTCGTACGATATTGTAGTAATTGAGTGATTAGGGTTTTTTAAAACGTCATACGATGACGGCACATCGTAATACGACCTACATACGGAGTTAAGTTTATCGGTGTTGGCATTGTCTAAGTTTTCCTAAATATATGGTGTAACTCTAAGTGATAAGTTATATTAACACATTTTCAAAGGTCTGCACCTATTTTAATTAATAAAGAATTTGCTAATTGTTTGTGGTGTTTAGCAAATTACTACAATGCATTTGGACAAGAATGGCATTTTTATAATGTTCAACATCTATTATGGCATTTACCTACCCATTTTATTTTCCTATGATTTTATAGGGTCATATTCATTATTTAATATAACTAAAATCACCCTATCTATATAGGAAGTTTACTCATTTTATTAAACAGTGCCATTCGTTCATTACAGCGGTTGTTTTCATATTTTTATAAAATTAGGAATGGCCTAATCTATTTATCAAAAATTTTCTAGAATTTTTGAGAGCCTCTAGCTATTTTTGGTATTTAAATAACTGGTTAAATTGGTGGAAATTCGTTATACTTCTTTGGGCCGAACTAGCGAACAAGCCGGCCCAGCGACAGATTTGACCCACGGGCCAAGCACGCCTATGCCAGCCAGCAGTTTGTGGTGTTTGGCAAATTAATACAATGCATTTGGACAAGAATGGCATTTTTATAATGTTTAACATCTATTTATGGCATTTACCTACCCATTTTATTTTCCTATGATTTTATAGGGTCATATTCATTATTTAATATAACTAAAATCACCCTAATTCTAGTTTAATCATTTTCTATATCGGAAGTCTACTCATTTTATTAAACAGCGTTCATTACAGCGGTTGTTTTCATATTTTTATAAAATTAGGAATGGCCTAATCTATTTATCAAAATGTTTCTAGAATTTTTGGGAGCCTCTATCTATTTTTGGTATTTAAATAACAGGTTAAATTGGTGGAAATTGGTTATACTTCTTCAGGCCGAACTAGCGAACGAGCCGGCCTAGCGATGGATTCGACCCACGGGCCAAGCACGCTTGTGCCAGCCAGCGGCGGCTACGTCGAAAGCGTATTTTTGCGGGACGCTAGCGCGAGGAGAAGGCGTCCTAACCAGCGGCGCCACCAGTTAAACTGCCCAGTGGGGCTGGGCCCACATGGCAGAGACACAGCGCCACGGGTTAAATCCCGTGAGCCCAGGGCTTTACTAACTTGTGGGACCCGCACATCAGTGGCTCAACGGCCTCGTATCTGCATGAATCTTGGCGCTGATCCAACAGCCCTCTGTCATCGTCTACCTCAGGACAGGCGACATGGCCGACTGCGGTGGGGTTCAACGCGGGGGCGCTACAGCCTCGCTCTGGCCAAGAGCGTTCAAGGGCTAGCTTCTACAGCTCCTAGGGGTCCAAGCGAAGCTCGCGCCAAGGCCAGAGACGGCCGGACACGACAGCATGACAGGCAGCGGCGGAACTGAGAGCTCGCCGGAGACGCCAACCCGCAAAACGGATCTACGAGCTATGAAAGCAATCGAGGATCAAGAGGGGGTGAAGTAGCTAGGTGCTCACCGAGCTCAAGGACGAGCACGTGGCCGAACGGAGGCGTCTGGCGACGAGGTTCCCGGTGGCGACCAAAACGAGGACATTGCGGGCACGTCTCCTCTGGGCAGCTCACCTGAAAATGGGCGAGGGGAAAGCTTAGGGGTGCTCAGTAGATGCTATGGGCACGAGGAATTGGTCCCAAGCTCACTCTATGACGCGGATGCCCTCGGTGCCGGCGTGAAGGGATTTGGGGAAAAGAGGAAAACGAAGCTAGCGTGGGTTGATCTTCGGCTTTATAGGTGCGGGCGAGGGTGCTGATCTGATGGCTCATACGGCGCGGCGGGGAGCGAGCGGCGTAGCGACGGGACATTGGCTCGGCGCGACAGTGAACAGCGTGGCAGTGAACGGTGCGGCGCGGCATGAGCGCGATGGGTGCGGTGCAAGCGATGATGGTGCTAGCGGCGCAGCCGAGGTAGGCGTGGCGCGCGGCAGAGGAGAGCAGGTATAGCAGAGCAGCGAGGCAGGCCCACCAGGCAGCGGAAAAGAGAGAGAGAGAGAGAGAGAGAGAGAGAGAGACCCATTTGGCAGAACAAATTTAAATAAATTTTGAATTGGTCCCAAAATTGGGATGTTACACACACCTCACTCCTCGCTTTGTATGAGATGATCTGGCAAATTATAAATGGTGGTGTACTAGAAAGTTATATCCTGGACTAAGGTAGGAGCTACCCAGGTGGCCCCCAGATTTAGGGGCCCACGCTTAGCGCAGGTGTTCATGGGACTTTTGGTTCCTAGGCATTGTTCCTTTTTTGCTCCTGTCGGTGTTTTATACATCGGGGTGTACCGCCGTGCCGCTGACATGTGGAACTGATGGACCGTCCAGGAGTATCCCATACTCAGCAACATCAAGCCCAAGCGGATCAAAGTTTTGTTCCAGCTCAGCTGGTCAATTAAAGTCTACTTAAGCCACGTGGTGATCCGGCGTGCAGGAGGGCGAACAGGCCCCAAGCGCCAGGCAGGAAGGCTATGTGGCGACCCGGCGTACAGACCCCAAGAAGCAAGCGGGCATGCTACGTGGTAACTCGGCATGCAGGCGGGCGAGCAGGCCCCGAGCGCCGAGCAATCTGGTCTCATGGCGTGATAGCGAGTGGGTAGGCGAACAGGATCCGGAGCCAGGCGGCCAATACACGTGTTGGCCCCGTGGACAGCCAGAGGGCGTGGGGCCCCACTTTCAAAGGATGGTGAGCGGACGAGGGAGATAGCTTTCATCCTAAGGACGGGCGCGGATCAACCCAGATCTGGTGCATTTAATGTGACAAAACCAGTTTAATGGAGTAGGCGGGGGCCTGATAAAATGATTACCCCCGACACTTAGTGGCGTTAGCGACGTAGTAGTTTCTGCAGGCGCGTGCGATTAGGCGCAGGGACAGGGCAGCGGGCTAGAGGCTCATTGTGTTACTTCCTTTCTGTCCCCAAACGCTGCGGGGGCGCAGCAGGGTGGCGACTTCGACGTGCGATCAGAGATGGGACAAACAACAGTAGTCGAGATCATTTAATGTACACTGTTTATTACTTTGTGACCCACGTCGGCTTGGGTCTACAAGGGCTTGGGGGTGCGTCCGTAGAAGGGGTTGGATATTTCTTTAGAGTGCAAGGAATTTGAGCATGATTAGGGCTGTTACCCGCTCACGGGGACTAAACCTGGAGAAATCTTGTGTCTGTTCTTGTGTACCTGTTTGAGTGAGAGGAGAGGAGTCAGTTAGCTACACACACCCCCATTGCCGAACCACCGAAGTATTCCCCAAAAAATCTATCAGCTGAAACACGCTGACAGTGGTGTGCCAAGTAGGGGGGTTTCTCCACCTTCCGTCTCTTATCCGGTCGGCGGACATCGTGAAGTACACCATTCACCATGCACCATGTCCTTAGTGAAGTTGCTGGGGTTTCTCGTATCCAGCCGGGGCATAGAGGCTAACCCCGACATGATCGCGGCTATCGAGCGTATGCAGCCGCCCACTCGTCTGAAACACGTGCAGCATATCACAGGCTGCCTCGTGTTCCTCGGGCGATTCATCGCCCGCCTAGGAGAAATGAGCCTGCCCTTGTTCATGCTGCTGAAGAATTACAATGACTTTGAGTGGACTCAGGAAGCGCAGTAGGCCTTCGATGAGTTGAAGAGGTATCTGTCTTTGCCTCCGGTGCTGGTCGCTCCCAACCCCAACGAGCCGCTCCTGTTTGTGGCGTCCACTCCGATGGTGGTTAGCGATGTGCTATTGGCGAAAAGGAAAGCCGTCCAGCATCCAGTCTATTATGTCAACAAGGTGTTGCAGGACACGGAGACTCGATACCCCCAGGCCAAGAAAATGTTGTACGCTGTGCTGATGGCATCCCAAAAGGTGCGGTATTATTTTAAAGGGAGGGAGATCACGGTGGTCACGTCGTTTCCCCTCTCGAAGATTCTTTTTAATCGGGAGGCGCAAGGCCTTGTCGCTAAGTAGGCGGTAGAGCTCGGAGAATTTGGTTTGCAGTTCGTTCCTTGGACCACCATCAAAGAGCTAGGCATTGGAATATTTTGTAACAGAATGGTCACCGGCGGCCCCGGAGGCCGACGTACAGTTTGAGCCTCCTGCCTGGACGCTCTTCTTTGACGGATCTTTTCGACTGAAAGGCGCGGGGGCTGGTGAGGTTTTGGTCTCTCCGACTGGGGACGCCCTACAATACCTGCCAATGCTTAATTTCAAGGCCGCCAAAAACATTGCTGAGTACGAAGGCTTGCTCGCCGGGTTGCGAGCCACCGCCTCGTTGGGAATTAAACGATTGCGCATCAAGGGTGACTCATTCTTGGTCATCAACCAGGTGCGGTAGGAATTCCTATGCTCTAAACCCACCATGGCTTTGTACTTTGCTGAAGTTAAGAATATGGAAAGTCGCTTCGATGGTCTGGAGTATGTTCATGTTCCACAGAGTGACAACCACCTGGCGGATAGGCTCTCAAAGCTCGCTTCCTCCAGGACTCCTACTCCAGTTGGGGTCTTTGAAGAAAGGTTTACGCAGCCGTCTGTCGCAACCCACGATCCTGGCGAGGACTACAGAGCGTCGCTCTCAGCTTCCGCATCAGGGGACGAACTCGGCACCGCTCTTGATAGGGCACAAGAGGAAACGCCAGGCCAAGCAAAGTACTCGGGCGATCACCCGGTGGTCGCCGCACTTGATCAGGAAGAACGATGGATGGATTTGATCCTAGCTTTCTTACGTGATCGGGCGGTCCTCGACGATGATGTGTCAGCGGAGAAGATAGCGCGCAAGGCCTAGCGCTATGCCACCTGTATCGCCGGGGCGGAAACGGAGTTCTCATGAAGTGCATCACTCAGGAAGAGGGGCATCCTTCTCTCTGACATCCATGGAGGCAAGTATGGGAGCCACATGTCCAGTCGCACCTTCATTACTAAGGCGTACCGCGAGGGGTTCTACTAGCCCACCGCCATCCAGGATGCCTGTGAGCTGGTGAGGAGATGTGAGATGCGCCAGTTTCACGCCAAGCAAATCCATCGACCAGCCCAGGCGCTGCAGACCATCCCATTCTATTGGCCGTTTCCGCGGGCTACGGGATGCTACACGCATCTGTTCATGGCCGTCAATTAGTTCACCAAGTGGGTCGAAGCTCATGCGGTGCACACGATCACGGCGTCTATAGCCATCAAGTTCATGCGGGGGATTTTTGTACGATTTGGGGTCACCAATCGCATCATAACCAACAAAGGCACCCAGTTCGCCAGCGCGACCTTTCATGGTTTATGCGAGGACATGCATACCAAGCTGTGTTTTGCCTAAGTGGCCGACCCACGGAGTAACGACCAAGCGGAGCAGGCCAATGCGTTGGTATTAAAAGGACCCAAGACATGGGCGTTCGATCGTCTCCATAAAGCTGGAAGCGCTGGGCGGAGGAGGTCCCGGTGGTCCTCTGGTCGCTTCGTACTTCGCCGAGCCGAGCGACTGGTGAAACGCCCTTTTTCCTTGTGTATGGCGCGGAGGAGGTTCTGCCATCTAGGCTTGCACTGGGGTCCCCGTGTCTTGCACTGTTCGACCAAGAGGATCAAATGGCCTCGCGGTATGATGAAGTCAACATCTTGGAAGAGGTCCGTGACCGAGCAGCGCTGCGTGGGGTCACCAATCGCATCATAACCAACAAAGGCACCCAGTTCGCCAGCGCGACCTTTCATGGTTTATGCGAGGACATGCATACCAAGCTGTGTTTTGCCTAAGTGGCCGACCCACAGAGTAACGGCCAAGCGGAGCAGGCCAATGTGTTGGTATTAAAAGGACCCTAGACATGGGCGTTCGATCGTCTCCATAAAGCCGGAAGCGCTGGGCGGAGGAGGTCCCGGCGGTCCTCTGGTCGCTCCGTACTTCGCCAAGCCGAGCGACTGGTGAAACGCCCTTTTTCCTTGTGTATGGCGTGGAGGAGGTTCTGCCTTCTAGGCTTGCACTGGGGTCCCCGCATCTCACATTCTTCGACCAAGAGGATCAAGTGGCCTCGCGGTAGGATGATGTCAACATCTTGGAAGAGGTCCATGACCGAGCAGCGCAGCGTGCAACGCGCTATCAGCAGAGCCTGAGATGGTACCATGCCACCGGAATCCAAGAGAGGACACTACCAGCAGGCAACCTAGTCTTGCGAAGGGTTCAGACGCAAGCAGGTCACGATAAGCTATCTCCTCATTAGGAGGGCCCTTTTAAGGAGGTCTCCATCTATCGTCGGTGAAGCTGGCCATGGAGAACGGGCGCGAGATGGTTAATTCGTGGAATATAGAGCAGCTCCGTAAGTTTTTCTCGTGAAAATGCTATAAGTCCTATATGTCTTTTGTAGGCCAGCCAGTGGGCAGTCTTCCCTATGTGCTACCTGGCTGAGGCCTATTGTACACAACCTAACCCTCGTGTTTCTATTGAAAGAAATTCTGCAAAGCTGTTTGTGCTTCTAAGGGGTTTTTCTTAGTGTATGTTCTGTGTAGTCGCCCTGAGTATCCACAGCATTGATGGAACCTAACTGGTAAGAGCGGGCGTCCAGTGTCCACGTCGGGCGGGGAGGGGGTGATTGGAGGGCGAGTTTTAGCACGACACTAATGTGGCGTGGGCACCTTATGCCACCGTGGGCGCCGCTGGCTTATGACCACCTTTGATCACCTACAGCCTTTGTTGTGCGGTGTTGTGATCTGACCTCGAGAGACCACGGGAGATTAGCCAGAAAAAGCTCTGGGAAAATGGCGACTAAGCACTTTCACTGCTAGTGTAGCCTCAGGCACTTAATTTAAACTAGCGCAAACTAACAAATCCAAAATTTAACCCTTGCTTTTGTTGCTACCCGTCAGCAAGATGAACACGGTCGGAGTACAGGACACGGATCAAAAGGATAAGAAGCATATATGTGGTGACCCCGGATTCACCAGGATCCACTCTTGATCCATTGCTAGTCCCATAGATCAATGCTAGCAACTCACGAGAGACAATTTTCGAACATCGTCACACAATCACAATTAAATAAGAAAATAACATAATAACATGCAAAAGTAATTGTAGCACAACCACTTATTAAAATAGTTTGCTTAAAGTGACATAATATAGTTCAGAGTGTGGAAATCCAATTAATGCAATGGAATAAAGTATGACGATGCTCTAATTCAACCCTTGAGGGATAGCTAATCCTGGTCGAAATCCGGTACAGAATCCTCCTAATCTTGTAGGCAAACCAGACCCGATTAAGCCAACTGACCGCAGCCCGTTCTTTTCAATGTATCGTGTGCTAACAGTTTTCCCTAACTACTAAGCCAGGAGTAGCACATGTTGGCCGACATGCTACATGTAGAACTTATTGTTTCGCTTGTATGGTTTAGCCTGATAAGCACACGTGAAGGGTCCTTAGACCAAGGTGCCACCTTTAGTCAACTCAGGGCACATAGGTTTTAGTTGATTGTGTTATTAAAGTAACTCAGCACCTCCAATTATACCAAGTCACAAGAATAATTAAATGATGAATAACCTAACAACTAACAACCCACGATCACTAGCATCTATGCTCAAGGATAGGCTAGGAAATACTAATGGCAGCAATAAATGACAAAATTCACAGGGTAGATTACTCAGTGTGAATGTAATAGGATTCTAACCCTTTCCTTCATTTCATGCAAAGAGAGAAGTAAATAAAACAAATAACGGGTGAGTTTTACAAAATAGGAGAGCAAGATGCAATCTATCTTGCCTTGGTAAAACTCTGGGTCTTGCGGTCCTTCTCCCAATTGCTCCTAGAAAATCCGCGAACAGTGCGCGTAGGTGCGATCTACACATAGAAACAAATGCATAAGAACAGAAAAATCATCAACAGAACATATACCCCAATAAAATATATAAAATTCTAGGCTATTTATGGGATTTAATGGATCTGGAATCATCTAATTTGGAGTTCGGATGCTCCCTAAATAATTTCTGGAAGATTTGGATAAATAGGAAATCCTAGAAATAAATAAACCGTTAAACCAAAGAAAACCAGCTGAACCAACCGAACCGGCGGGCGGTGCGCAGTGCACAGCGGCGGGGGCGATGCGGTGGCGGCGACTCGTGTTGGCCATGCGGCGGGAGCTAATTCGCGGCGGCACGCGCGGGCGGGACAAAAGGGGGCACGGGGCGGCAGCGTCCAGGCCCGTGCCGACGTGTGGGGTGGCGGCGATGTCGACGGCGGCGGAGGGGGTGGCGCGGCCCGAAACTCCAACGAGCGTTTCTGAACCAAATCTTCACCAAATTAGTTGATTTGTGTATCCATCTTGACTGCCTCGATGAGGTCTACACAATGGAGATTCCTGCACTTGGGTTTGGGCGAAGCACAGGGAGATATACCTCAAAAACACTTCGGTGGTTAGGGCTTTCGATGGCCAGGGTATGGATCTGAGGTTTCTCGAGGGGGCACGGGGCGGCAGCGTCCAGCCCCGTGCCGACGTGTGGCACTGCGGGCGACGCGCGCGCAGGGTGGCGGCGTGGCGGGACAGGTGGCGCGCGAACAGCTAGGCGCCGGCGGCGGAGGCGGTGGCACGGCCCGAAACTCCAGCAAGCATTTCCAAAGACAAATCTTCACCAAATTAGTTGATCCGGGTATCCATCTTGACTGCCTCGATGAGCTCTACACAGTGGAGACTTCTACACTCGGGTTTGGGCGAAGCACAGGGAGATATACCTCAAAAACACTTCGGTGGTTAGGGCTTTCGACGGCCAGGGTATGGATCTGAGGTTTCTCGATTTGTGGACCTGAGAGGGGGTCTTGGGGGGTATTTATACTATGGTAGTCGACCTAGGTTAGGCCTTTAAGTGGGTAGACTTTGAATTGGGCTCAAATTGTAATCCGAGTAGGTTTAGGACTCTCCCAAATTTGGTAAATTCACAAATCCGCAAATTTTGGCTTGGGCTTCTGGTTTAGCAAGAGATTGGGCCTCTAGAGAATCTCTCCTCCATTTTTGGGCTTGGTTCGCCCACGTTTGCTCATCGTTTAATGGTTTGACGAGCTCCTGACAGAATGACAACACTTCATGGGATCGTGGGCTAGCCTTAGTCTTTGGGCTTGAAATTTGGAGGGTGGCTAAATGATGGCTTCTAAGATTTATTGGGATTTTTTTTAGAATTTTGTTAAAAGGTTTTCTAGGGTTTTGGCTTAAACCTAATTTAAAATAGTTTATACTAGGGTTTTGTATATAACAATTCCATTTTATTTTATTTTTACTGTTTTGAAAATACATGTGACATACGACAAAATAGAGGATGTCACATCACACATCCTTAATAGCCCAGCACACAAAATCTATAATATGTTCGTTGAGCAATCACGAAGTGACGCAATAGCTCTGCATTTCATTAAAGGAGAGAAAACATGTAATATCTTTGTATTGTAAAAACTTACCAGTTTTAAATTTTTATCTGTGAAAATCTTTTGTACTATTTGAATTAGGTATTTAAATTATACATGTAGATTCGTCACGAAAAGCACTTTAATAATATTTTATTTGCTACTGATTTTATAAATAAAGTGCATTGGTAACGACTAGTCAAAGTTGTATTTTAAGACCGTGTCAATGTTCAAAACATTAAGTATTTTTTGATATAGAGGGAGCATAAGAGAAAAGTGTGTGTGTGTGGGGGGGGGGGGGGGGGGGGGGGGGCACAACACCAACCCACAACCGCCGGCATAAGGCCACACATCACCCGACAAAAATCAGCCAGCTGAATTCTTTTTCGATGGGATGCTCGACTGGAGCATCCTCCGACACCAAAGACGAAGGGTAGGCTTAACAAAAGAAAGCTGTTGAAGTCGAAGGTTCTCGCTATTGCACGGGATGCTCGTCTAATACGCAAGAGAGGTCATTGGATGTCACCACCACAAGAGATGCCCATTCGAAAACACAACCACTATTGTTGACCAATCCAAGGTCCTAAGAGAACTGAGGAGACTCCAGTTCTCACTGCTAGGTGAGAAGTTGCTGCTGCAGTTGTAGGATGCTCGTGTAGAGCGCTCCCCACCACCGTTGTAAATTACTATAGGGCAAGAGAAGACTGACCTAGTCATCAACCACCACCATAGTCTGGGATGCTCAGCCAAGATGCTAGAGGGGTGTTGATCATCATCCCATGCAAGATGTTCTCAGCTGAGACCGACCTATCGCCAATGCCATCCACTCCAAAGTTCACGAGGAGTAGCGAAGCCTCTAGGAACCACCGCCGTATGGGAAGGTGTTGTAGATAGGGAGCTTATACAGGGTGAAATGTCAGACGCAGCAAGGGGACGATGCCACTAAGGACATGAAGCCGTCACCAACTATGAATAGGGTGAGGACAAGTGTGGGGACCAAACTAAAGCCACTGCTCTAGCAGTGTCAACACTACTTCCAAACTAGGGATCATCTTGTTGAACGCCCACCAGCATCGCGGGGAGAGGACATGGTAACACCTTCAACAAGGAATCGCTGACGAGATTGGCACCATCGCCAAACTTGCAACTACTTTTTAACCCTAAAATGTGGGTGGGGCACCCTCAATGATGCTACCAGTGTGGGAACAACGCTAAAATGACGTTGTCATCGCTAGGAATCATTTTCAACCTTTGCGCCCTCACCCCAAAGTCGTACCGCATGAGAAACATAACTAGAACATCAGCATGAAGCTCTACCGCTAGCCACCACCAGCACCATCACAAGGGGACTGCGAGATGGGGATAACACCACCAAGTAATATACCCTCGAGGCCTTGGCCGACGCCAACCCTAATTCTCTACGCGCACCGCAACTGCCCACCACCAGATGTGGCATCTCGTCGGAGTTATTGCCACCCATGACTAATGCAAGCCATTGTCCATGCCTCTGCGTCTTCCAGCGGAGACGTCGTGCAACCGCATCAGATCCCATCGGTCCATAGCAAAATCTAGGAGCCCCGTGGCTGCCACCATTGGATCCACCGCCGTCACCGACCGAAGCATGACTCTTACCTAACATCTACTCAAGGGAGGTAGTGAGAGAGTGAATGAGAACAGGGTGGAACTAGAGATAAAAGTACCTTGGTTCACCATCTTGAAAGGATGTGTACATAATGTAACACAATGAAAGAAAACAAAGATGTAAAATGGTCAAGAAATGCCAACAAATTATGTAAACACTTACCAAAATGGATAAATTGGCTAATGCCCTGTAAGTTGTAGTAAATGGAAGGAATCTAAAGAAAAATTATGAACAAAAGGTGGACGATGTTGATAAAATATGTTATTTGACTTCAATAGCCTACTACAACAAGAGGACCACAATGTAAATAATTTTAAGAGAATTGCATCATTAGTCCCCAAACTTGTCCCGACTGTGCATATAAATCCGTAAGTATCGAAACGACTTATTTAGATACCCAAACTTGCGAAACCTTTGCAATTAGGTCCATATGCTGTTTTGGTGATGTGGACTGCCATGTCTGCGCCTACGTGGCATTTTGTTTTATCTTTCATACTTTTAATGTGGGAGCTCTCGCGTACGTGCATGCGAGGAGAGGTAGAGAGGTGAGAAGGGGAGAGATGACAAGTAGGTCCCACAAAAAAAGTAAGAAAGAAAAAGAAAAAAGCCACGTAGGCACTGACATGGCATTACACATCACTAAAATAGCCTAAAAAACAGTTTATGGACTTGATTGCAACGGTTTCGTAAGTTTGGGTACCTAAATAAGAGGTTT
Source organism: Raddia distichophylla (assembly GCA_005191435.1). Classification (NCBI taxonomy): domain Eukaryota; kingdom Viridiplantae; phylum Streptophyta; class Magnoliopsida; order Poales; family Poaceae; genus Raddia; species Raddia distichophylla. The sequence goes on from SPJY01023417.1 coordinate 2,885,163, forward strand.
CGATACTTACATATTTAAGTGCACAGGCGGGACAAGTTTAGGGGCTAATGGTGCAATTTTCTCTAATTTTAAATAGAAAACGGTAAAGCAATTCAATGGAAATAAATACGTCACCTTTTAGTATTTACGTTCCTTCAAATTCATGAAGCGATGAACAATGACATCATCGGTAACTTTCTTCATTTCTTCTTTCTCCATGTATTAAATAAGACTTATCACTCATGAATTCATCACCTATCTTATTGTGCAAATATGTTTTCACAATTTTCATGGATGAAAAGCACCTTTGAACCATAGCTGAAAACATGCAATACTAACACTAGCTTCAAGAGCTAAAAAAACCAAAGGAGTGCAAAATTGTTTTCTAGTCTCCACCATTATTTGAGAAAGCTCACCATTAGTTTGCATGTTAGAGAATCTATCATCTGCTCACATATCGGCAATATAGAGGAAAAGATTATAGCTAAGATCCCTCAATTGTGTGGAATCAAAATCATTGGGATATAGCTTAGCTAAGTTGAACAGATTCTCCACATTGAAATCATGAAAGAGTCTCTTGGACTTAAAGAAGCTAACCAAACAAGGAAGTCAGAAGTAGTCTCATTGAAGCAGCTACCAAGCTCTTACCATAACCAGTTAAGAACATAATTAAAGCAGTTCACTTCATAACGATGCTTATTGGTAATCACGGTTCTTTGTCGTTGCTTCCTTCGATTAATGTAAGCTTCTTCCGTTTAATTCTAACTTGGGAATATCATGTTTCTCACAACTTGCATAGACTTCATCAAGTATGGATTGTCACCCTAATGCGCGAAGGCTTCCTAGACGCAACTTAGTTAATCTAACACCATTTTATAGCATTAACAATGTCTTGATCCTTCCATTGTAGTGACAATGACAAGGTGTTTGTGTTTATTTAGACACTCAGCATTAGATGCAAATAGAAGACAATATATTAGAGGACCCAATGCTTGATCTCTACTAGTTATATCCTTGTATTTTTCTTCCACAAATTCAAGCACTTTGATAATTGCCAGGAACAAGTCAACCAAACTATTTCGGATTTTATAGTGAGAACTCCAATGAATATCTCAAGGTTTATGAAGAGATTGCTCTTGATTTAATCCTGTTATAGTTTGAAGTAGCCCACAACCCAAGACCTTTTGCACTTGTTCATGGTTGATAACTCGAACCATGTCTTTCCTCTTTGAAGATCCGTCCACCACAATCAGCAAAAGACAAATCATACAAAAGAAATTACTTATCACTTTATGTTTTCTTGCAACAACAACAACTAACTAGAGCTAGTGAGCAAAACAATGGACATAATATGTTGTATTATTTTCTCACATGATTAGTGATGTCAATCTATTGAATTCACCTCGCATATTGCTAGCACAATCGTATCCTCTGCCTCCAACTTGCTTTAAACTTAACATATATTTTTCAAATAGAGAATCAATAGCAGACTTGAGACAGAAAGATTTTGTCTCTTTAACATGTATTAGATCAACAAACCTCTCTTTCACAAGTCCACACTTACCAACATTTAATAGCACAACCGCCATTTGCTCTTTGCAAGAAACATCCCTAGACTCATCAACCAACAAACAAAACACATCGTGTCCAGTTTTATTAAGAATAGATTGCAAGATCTCCTTTGCAATACAGTGAGCAATATCCTTCTGTATTGGAGAAGACTCCATAAGACTATTACCCACAGAATTTTTTATCTTTTTCATATTTTCACTCATGAATTTCTAAGAAGTTTTCTTTGTCAAAAGACTATTTCAACTCATGATGGCCTCGGAAAGGCAATCCTTGCTTCAATAAAAGTCTAGCAACATCAACATAAGCGCTTAGTTGACAAAAATAAGCGTTCTTAGTAGCTTCACTCTGTGTATGGATACCAACATCAATATGTTGCTCTCTTTTTAATAAATCATACAGCTTTATGGTGCTTGGTTATCAACAACGTTAACCCCACCTACATGCTTCTTTAGTCTAGTTTTTATACTCCAACTATTCCAACGTTCACAACAAATGCTTTGTACCAAAATTCCTTCTTATTGCAGTCCCTAAACAACAACAACAACAATATCCTACATCTTTAGACTCGCTATACTCAAGCCAACCCCCAAACTCATCAAACCATTCAGAATTGAGCCTTTTATTTTTATCTCCAAATTATTTGTATGGAAAATCAAAAGTATGAGGTTGACAAGGTCCATTATCTAAGTACAATCTTCTTACCAAATCTCTATGATTGGGATGGTAATCATCTATTATTTTCCTTTTGTATGGATCAAACTGAATCTCCTCTTCCCAATTGACATCTTGTACATGAGAATTCCAAGCTGACCGAGCATGGAACTAGATGAAATGCATGTGCCAAAGGACAAAAGAAATGGGTTGTATACATGTGTTGCGCAATGCACATAGCAGGCCTAACAATATTTTTTATCTGGTGAGCTGGTTAGTTGGATAGGTTGAGAATTAGCTTAGCCGTCGAATGGGCCTGACCTGGTGCACAAGTTTTGGGCTGGGTGGTGCACATGTGGTGCATATTTTCTACTCGCTACTATTTTTTTGACCCTAACAACTGTGCACCTTCCTAGGCCCATTGGGCTCCGCCCATGAATGAGAAAGGAGGAAGGAGAGGGAGGAGGGAGGCACCCAGCTGCTGCGATGGCAGCAGGGTTTGACCCCTAGGGTCGCTTCTTGTGCGTCCAGGAGTACTGAGGGGCTTACCTTAATAATCTATGATATTAGCGCGAGAAATTTTAACGTATTGAAACCGAAGCTAACTGAGGGTTTGACACCGTTCTTAAGTCGTCCAAATTATAGCATGTACAATGGTTGAGGCATCAGTTGTTTTTTACTACTGCCATTTCATCTAGATACAACACTAAAGATAGCTTAGAGACATCATATATAATAGTAGAGATGACTGCACATTTTTATTGCTAATTTACTGTCACACAAAGTTTTTTTAATTCTCGTATATAGTCGACTATTGCATGAGACGGCTCAAATATCTATGCACACACTCTTTGCTCTATCCCTGGCGCAAGGGGCTACGTGGGCCTGCATGGCGCTGCTAATTAATGCGGCTGCATGATTTCGTTTGGTCATTCCCCAACGGAAGGAAAGGATGCACGCGCGATCACGTAAGCGCCTTCAGGACGCGAGTATTAGGCTGTCTCCAATAGGAATCCCTAAATTTGATCTCTATAGCCTCATATACAGGTTCCCTTTAAAAAAAATCTCACCCTATATTTCTTCCATCTCCAACAGCGTTCCCTATATGGAGAATTGTATAGGGGGAGGAGAGAGAACCCCTATATATAAGGGGATGGAGAGAAAAACTCTATTTTAGAGAACGGAATAGGGAATGCTGTTGGAGCACATAGGGGAAGAATCCATCCCCTATTTTAGGGTAGAGGGTGCTTTAGGGGAGCCTGTTGAAGACAGCCTAAGGGCCCGCGCGGATGGAAATCAATTAATAAAAGCTGCATGTGATTAGGCCCGCACGGATGAAAAGCAATTAATCAAATTTGCATGTAATTAGGGTCCACGCGGTTGTATACGGCCGTATATCAAATCTGCATGCAAACAGGGGCATTTGCGTCAAGACATGAACATAATTATGCATGCGCCTTATTTTTTGACATAGAATTCAAATTTTTATACGCCTTGTTTTTTGAGATGGAGGGAGTATAATAGTAGAGATGACTGTTCATTTTTATTGCTAATTTCCTGTCACACAAAGTTTTTTTAATTCTCGTATATAGTCGACTATTGCATGAGACGGCTCAAATATCTATGTACACACTCTTTGCTCTACATCATCAATTATCAATGACACTGATTAGAGATGGTTTAGATACTACTGAGATGAACCGTTCTATGTGCTCTTACGAGGGGGCATATGCTTTGAAAGATGGAAGACCGTTAGCCGTCCTTTATGTGCTGAAGCGAGAGAGACGAAGCGACTTTTATGACGGAGAAGACAATGGCAGATCAGGAAAAAAAAAAATCATTGCTCACACAGCTGTGTGCACCTGCTATCCTTCCTGCGGACTGCTAGCCTGCTGCAAACAAACAAAAACTCCAAGCAAGGAGGAATCCACTCCAAGGATCATCCAATTCCAATCCACATGAGCTGATGATCGGCCAGGCAAAAAAAAGGGCTCTCTACCATGACAAGTGTCCTCACTCCCATGATGAAAAGGCACCAATATACCCTGAGGGCTGAGGTCCAGCGCTGAGGTTAACCAGTTAGGTGGCTTCTTCCGAGATGAAATGAGATAACAAGTGTATAGCACACCATTGCACCACCAATCTCTCCCAGCGAGTACCCGCCGCCGTCCTGTCGAGTGCTGCCACGCGGCGGTCAATCTCCTCGTTCCAGCTCGGACGCCGTGCTCTGCTCCGTAACCACCTCGGCGCTGCAAAGCATCCATCCAAGCTAACCATGACAGCCTTGTCGTACCCAGCTATATTAAGGCACTTACTAATATCGCACAGCTCAAGGCATCACATTCACACGGAGCAGAAGGTGCGGCAGTGCCACAGCTGCGAGCTCATAACTCGTCTCCCTCCCACCCAATCGCCTCCACTCCACAAGAAGGATTTGGCAGACCACACGCCACCGTGCTCCATTCTTGCTGCGGCGGCGGCTGGAATGTCCGTCGGCGAGTGGACGCGGGGGCCGGCCATCGGGCGGGGCTCGTCGGCAACCGTGTCCCTCGCCGTCGACCGTCGCACGGGTGACGTTTTCGCCGTGAAGTCTGTGGGCGCTGCCCGCGCGGCAGAGCTCCGGCAGGAGCAGAGCATTCTCTGCGGCCTCAGCTCGCCGTTCGTCGTGCGGTGCCTGGGCACCGGCGTCGGCGCGGCGGGGCACGACATGTTCTTGGAGTACGCGCCCGGCGGGTCGCTGGCCGACGAGATAAAGCGGCGCGGCGGCCGCTGCGAGGAGCGCCTGATCCGCTCCCGCGCGCGCGACGTCCTGCGGGGGCTCGCTCACATCCACGCCGCCGGCGTCGCCCACTGCGACGTCAAGGCCCAGAACGTGCTTATCGGCTCCGACGGCCACGCCATGATCGCCGATTTCGGCTGCGCGCGGCGGCTGGACGAGGAGGGCTCCGGCAGGCGGCCGAGAGGCGGCACTCCGATGTTCATGGCCCCGGAGGCCGCGTGGGGCAAGGAGCAGGGCCCGGCCGCCGACATATGGGCGGTTGGCTGCACGGTCATCGAATTGGCCACAGGCGGTGCGCCGTGGCCAGAGCTAGCCGTCGCCGATGCCGTCGCGACGCTACACCACGTCGCGTTCTCCGGCCAAATCCCGGGGATCCCCATGTGTCTGTCGGAGGAAGGCAAGGACTTCTTGGGCAGGTGTTTGCAGCGTGACCCCAGGAAGAGGTGGACGGCGGAGCAGCTGCTGGAACACAACTTCGTGGCCGCCGCCGCCGCCGGCAATGCGTGGAGCTCCAATTCTTTTCCAACAATCGCCGCAAAGGAGATGTTTCTATCCCCTAAGAGCGTCCTTGATCAGGCCCCGTGGGACGACACGTCGGCGGACACCGACGCCACCGCCGGCCCCTCCGACCGAGTCCGCGCGCTGGCGGCCGGCGCGCCGGACTGGACGTGGGAAGCGAATTGGATGACAGTCCATCCCGGCAGCGGCGGTGCCGGCAGCGACAGCGAGGGCACAATGTCGACGGGGCCGGACGCTGACAGTGACAGCGATTGGCTGGCCGGAAGCTCCGCCGGCCGGACCGTGGCCGCGGCCGCGGGCGCCAGCGACGCCTCAGATGTTACCCGAGGCAATTCCCACGGCGGCGTGAGCAGCTGCAGTTCCGAGCCTAGCGTTAGCTTCTACAACGGTAATCACGAGATCAGCGATCCGACTGTAAACTTGCAATTGCAAGCAATTGATTCTTTCAGTTTCGGAGATGTTTGTGCTGCTTTGGTTCTTCGTTTCCGGCGACGTTGGGTTCTCCATCGATCGGTCGCCCCACCGGCCGGTGAGGTCCACGGCTCCGTCCGTGAGAGAGACGGGTCACGAACGCTCGCACGTTGGGCACGCGCGCCCAGCGGCGTCTCGCTTTCGGGCATGCGGTTCGGGGTTTTGCACCCACCCAAATCGAGGTGAGGTGGTTCGTTAGTCGCTTCCGCATCCGGTACGACCGAGCAGTGACCATCTCAGCCGAACCATCGTTATAGTGAGATGCCAATGCCCAATGCCGTTACACCACAGCTCACAAGACATGATGCTGTACTGTGCGGCGGCCTGCGGTGACGCGTACTATGAGGAAGGAAACCCATGTGGGCAGTGCGGGTGCTGCTCATGTGGGCATTCTGCGCTTTTCGGCAATATTTTTGGTGCGCGCGCGCGGGACGAAGCTGCGGGCGGCGCGGGCAAACGTGCCTGAGAGCTGGTTGCGTTGGGGTATCGAAATTCTTAGTTTCGGGGGAGAATGGGTGGATGACACCCAATTGATTTGTGTTTTGTTTAATAACATTGGACACACCAATTTATTTAATTCAACAAAAACTGATGTTATTCCTAAGATCAGATGAAATTTCATATATGCTCTATGTACTGATGTGCTCATCTTTGTGGCCTGAATCTAATGTCAGCTCCAGTTCGAATGTTATTTTTTTCACTAAATTATAAATGCAAACTGCATCTACCTCTATTTTTTTTTATTTGACGCATTTGACTTTTCGACACGCATTTGACCATTCGTCTTATTCAAATTATTATTGTAAATATCATTTATTTTGTTGTGATTTGTTTTATCAATAGAATTACTTTAAATATGTCTTACTCCCTCCGGTCACAAAAAGAAGTCGCCGTTGACTTTTGGACACGCCTTTGACCATTCTTCTTATTCAAAAAAGTTACATAAATATTATTTATTTTGTTATGATTTGTTTTATTATTAAATTTATTTTAAGTATTACTTATATTTTTACATATTTGAACTAAATTTTTGAATAAGACGAAAGGTCAAAGATATGCTAAAAAGTCAACGGTGACTTCTTTTTATGACCGGAGGTAGTATTTTTTTACATCTTTGCATAAAGATTTTGAATAAGACGAATGGTCAAAGACATACCAAAAAAGTCAAAGGCGTCAAATAAAAAAACGGAGGAAGTACAATTCAATTTCAGTCTTAATACAAATTTTGCCGCTGTAATGAAACCTTGCCGGAGATGTCGCTAGCCGCTGGATATATATATCTCTAACTACAAGGAACCCTAACTCATACCCGTTGATAAATAACACCGGGCACACCAATTCCTTTTATTCAACACACTTTGGCCATTTTCCTATCTTTCCGCTTCTTATTTTTTCCCACTCATTTGAGACATGAACTGACCAAATTGCCCCTACTGATGTTTTTCTAAGATAAGATGCTATTTCATATATGCTCTATATACCGATGTGCTCAAATTGTGGCCTGAATCTGATATGAACTCCAGTCAGAATGTTATTATTTTGACTAAATTATAAATACAAATTGGATTACAATTTAATTTCAGTCTGAAAACAAATTTGGCCGCTGTCATGAAACCTTGCCGAGATGTCACTGGCCTCTAGAGATATCTATCTCTAACTACAAGGAACCCAAGCTCATACCCGCAGATGAATAACACTGGGCACACCTATTCCTTTTATTCAACACATTTTGGCCATTTTCCTATCTTTTCCCTTTTTTTTTCCAACTCATTTGAGACATGAAGTGTCCAAATTGCCTCTACTGATGTTATTCCTAAGATAAGATGCTATTTCATATATGCTCTTTGTACTGATGTGCTCATATTTGTGGCCTGAATCTGATGTTTGCTCCAGTCAGTTAGTTTTTTTTTTGACTAAAATTATAAATACGAATTGGATTACAATTCAATTTCGGTCCGAATACAAATTTGGCCGCTGTCGTGAAACCTTGCCGTAGATGTCACCGACCGCTAGAGATATCTATCTCTAACTACAAGGAACCCTAACTCATACCCGTTGAAGATATCTACCTGACCAACCCTATATGGTGCAGTTCCACCAACTTGGTACAGTAAAGGAAAGCTGTTGCGGTCAAGCCACTTCAGGCAGGGGTAATGTGGTCATTGCTTGTCTCTTTTGAGTGGAAAATAAAAGAAAAATAAGAGAGAAGCTAAAAAATGGTTAAAATGTTATCATTAAAAGGAATAGATGTGCACAGTGTTATTTGTTAAAAGGCACATCAACTAAGTGTTATTTTCTATATGACACATCATCTGAGGTTCATACAAGCAATTTTCCTCTCAGTTTCAGCCGGCTGGCGACGAGTGAGAACGCTTGTTGATGCGCCCACTGTAGCAGGTGGCTAGCACATGCTTCACTTGGAGGCAAAGTGGCGGCGACTTGCTTCCATTTTCCATCCTATGGCTGGTTGGATATGGTGGCTGGCTGGGACGAATGAATGCGGAGTACAGTTGCATACGTTCCACATTGATTGGTGTGCGACAGTGCGGGGTAGCGGCGGAGGGCAAATTTATTTGGGTCTTTTCTTCTCTTTTCCCAGCATTTTTTAGCCCCTTCCAATACTTATTTCTTATACGAGTATCAATATCTCGCAGGAGTGTTTACGGACCTATCTAAACCATTAATGGCGGCCGGCGAAATCTGCTTTCAAATATGTTGATTAAAGTATATAAAATGGTTGAGATAATAATAATTTTATCATGTCAGATAGCGACAATTAACAATAGAGATAACATATAGGAGTACAATGGTAGCGATGACCGCATGTTTTCATAGATAATTTGCTCACATACAAAGTTTATTCTCGTGTAGAGTCGACCTTTTATTTTATATACGTCTCAAATATCTATACATTTCTCTCTCCAACTGATCAATTAGCTGGCATGGAGATGACTTAAAAACTGCTGAGGTCAAAAAAAAAAACTAAACGCTTGACGTCGTTTTCTAAAAAAAAAAAAGCCTTGCTAGAGAGCAATATTGAAAGCTCTCGTGACCCAGCAATATTAGAGAGCAGTACTATGAGACATTGAGACATTACTAGCTAGCTGAGCGCTTAGGAAAAAGCACTGGTTCATCTTGTTATTTGCAGTTACCCGCGCGACATTGCCGGCTCCCACTCTTGTCGTCTGCACAAGCAAAAGCCGAAAGCAGCCGGAGATTTCGATGTAAAGCTTTGCCTTGAAGCTTTCCCGTTTGTGATTGCCTCCGATGCAAGGATGACATTTAACTCTTTCTCACGTCTTAATTAAGCAAACCCTAGTGTGCTCATGCCTGCGCAATAACATCGATTACACACAACAACTTTAGGAGAACATCGCCCTAATTTTAAACCAAGCTGCATGCGAACAAGCACGTTAACCATAGCACCTAAGAATTTCCTTTTCTTATACTTCACGGGATAAGGAAAAGGTGCTGAGTGGTCCTTTAGCCTTTGGAGATCCAGCAGTATATTAGGCTAGGCTGCAGGAAACGAGAGGCTAGCTGGCTAGCTTGGCACATGGACCATATCAAATTATGAATTTACCAATTGTCTAGATGGAGCGCACAGCTTTTCTTTTAAGGATCCTTGTGTTCTATTCTTCTCCTCTCCGCCCTCGCGGATAATGCTATTCTTTTGCCACTTGTTGCTCACATCTTCTACCTCTTGCCCTTCTTTCCCTCATCTGGCTGATCTAGATTCTGGGTACATGCATTAGTTCTTTTTAATTAACACAGTTGCACTGTTGCAGGAGCCTATACCTCTCAATATTTCACTTAATGTGGAAGCAAATGGCATGCATGGTAGAGCTGAAAACTGAACATCATTGGATTTATCTGGATATTGATGCAACAAAAAAGGTGTATATATATAGAACAATAGATTATCTTTTTCTGAGAGAGAGTCTTGAAAATGTGGGCAGTAATTTAGTTCTACATTTCGATGGGAATGATATATTGCAAGATGAAAGCAACACGAAACTCAGAGCTAACAATGGTAAGCAAAACGCGTATATTTGTTTTTTCTAGTATACCCGGGAGAAAAACTATGGTAGAACATAAACAATCATAGAAATGACCTAGGGCGTACGTGTAGTTGTTGAAGAAAACAAAAAAAAAGAACATGAAAGAAATAAGTGACCATGGAAGTAGTTAGTTGTAGGACCATATTTTTAGTAATGAATTAAGTGTTGTGGTTATTAATGACGATGGACTTTGACAAAATTGGAGTACATGGTAGTAATGGATCCCAAAAGATAAAATTGTTGGCACAGCATGAAATCAAGGACATATATATAGCCTAGAAAATGATCTAAAGTGCTGAGTTTGGATCTTATTTCAGATATAGACTGTTTTTCTTTTGACCATTCCATCGATAAATGGAAAACGGTTTCCCAATAAGCTTATTTCTTGGATTAGGTACCAAGTCACCCCTTCCTGCACAATTGTGATAGTCCGTGGTCCAAGCC
>SPJY01023417.1:2895670-2940497 GCA_005191435.1 Raddia distichophylla
GGGGGGTTAGTGCATCGGATTTCTCAGGGATGCAACTAGCCTATAGCAACATGCTCACATGGTGCTATATGTACGCATATGTGTTGCAGGCATCAGCAGCATCACATAACGTAGATGTTGTTATAGATGGTGTTGCTAGCTGTATTCTGCATCACAAACTATATGGTGCAATATGTTCATATATGTGTTGCTAGCTAGCAACATGCATTTAGCATCACATGTACGCATTACATTGATAGTATCTGACAGCATCACTTAAACGGTCTATTGCAACATCATTAAATGCATCAATATAATTATATTATTTTTGTAGATAATATAGTTGTCTCACATAAATTACTAAACTTGATCTTAAACAACTTTAAAATGAGCAGTAATAAAAAATGAATTTTATTAGTTTCAATATAATGTACTGTACATCACTTCACGTAGAAATAAAAAACAACTCCATTATCCGTACATATAGAAGCTACCAAATAATAATGGACTTGAAAATATGAAATACAACAAAGATGACTACTTTATTCCTATTTTCTTCGCATGAACTTTCGGTCTCTCATCATGGATCAACACAATATGCTATTTCTCCTTCTTCTCACGGCCCTACAAGATCACCGATCTTTTTATCGATCTCAACATACAAGTAACACTCAGTTGATGTCCTCCAAAGGAATTTTATACTAACCGTTGTCACAACTTGCCAATGTCAATTTGGATAACGAGCATAACTACACACACCACGTGGATCGCGGCAAATATCGACGGCCAAAGCCGTCGAGAAAGCCCTGAAAACCGTCGAGAAAGGTCAATCTCGACGGCTGGCCATCGAGATTTGGCCGTCGAGATAGCGTGGTCGAGAGAAATGACCGGTCTCGACGGCCTGGTCGTCGAGATTGTCTTTCTCGACGGCTCCAGACCAGCGGTCGAGAGAAGGAGACTGGTCGACACGACGCGGGGCCAACAGTCTATGTCGACGGCCTTTGGCCGTCAAGACAAATGAGAGGTAGGCCGCGTGCTCAGCCAAGCCTTATTCTCGACGGCCATAGAATGGCCCTCGAGAAAAACTTATTTGCAGGAAAAAAATAAAATTTTCTGCACTTGCTGCTGCACCCTAAAAATCTCAAAATAGTCCAAAAAATATATATTGTGCCCAAATGGCTCGATGGGCACACAGTTACATTCAATGCAACCATATTGATTAAAAAAATTATGAATATCATGGTGCTAATAGTCTACAAGTTAAATGTTGAAGTAATATCATGGTGCCACCATGCCACAGTCATGACATAGTACAAGTTCAAATGTTGAAGTAATTTTTTTCCAATGTTTCTCAAATTTATGATAGACTAGTACAATGCCCGTGCGATGACACAATAAAACATATAACGACATAGTCCCATCTTTACATTGCCAGATTACTCAGTTTAAACTAATTCAATTAACCAATGCAGCAACATCAAATTGAAATTCATTCGTTAGTGCAGTAACACAAAGTGGTAGCAAAGTGAAAATTACAAACTTCTCAATGCCTGACTTCTACCCTTGTTTCACCCCTTCTCCTTGTTGATTTATGCTCTTTTCCCTAAAACTCGTATAACTTCGTATAATGTATGCTATACGAAGTTATTACGAGTAAGCATCCAAAAAACTCAAGAGCTGGGCATCCACCATATATAAAAGGAAGGAAGGAATATATAAATGATAAACAAAATATCTAAACATAAATTAGCACATATAAGGTGTTAACCTGTTTGTTTCAATCTACCCCTTTAAAACAATGGTTTTACGGTTTTACAGTAAGTTGTTGCTCTTTGCTTACATGTTTATAGCTAAAATGCTATCTTCCGCTGAAAAAAGGGGAGATATTGCTGAAATGACACACTTTCATGACATTATGTATGTGCAGTTCATGTGAATACAAAGAGAAGTAAATTTTTAGAATTGATACAGGAGAAGACTGATCATGTCAAGACTTAAAATGCGCTACTGCTGAAATGTGCATGTATGATTATTTAAGTATTGTCTTCTAGGATTCGAAATGGATTAGTATAAAGTACATCATCAGGATTAGTATAAAAATGTAGCCTGTTACCAGCTAATCGCCTAAAGGTTGAAGCATGAAAATTGACGCAATCTCTCATCTACTTACACATTAATGTATGTTTTGTTTGCTTAAATGTTCAAGCACGATTTTGCTGCAACAGGGTTTATATCTGAATACAAATGTATGTTTTGTTTGCTTAAATGTATGTTTGTAATTCACACATTGAATTGTCTTTCTGTTAAGCCAATGCTCATGCTAAAATTGAAGCAAAGAAATTCACAAAGTAAAATTATCGGTGCTTGCATTGGGTAAATTCTTGGCATCTTGACATGAGTGTCTTAGCATCAGTTCTGATCTGCAAAAAAATATACTTACACATTAATTTAAAGGCTAATTTCATGATATTTACTTAGCTTAGAAGGTATGGCCTAAAGTACACTTCAATACTAAAACAAAAATAAACATGCTAGCAGTAGATCCAGCTCAAAGGCTAACCTGTTATGCCTTTATAACAAAACTAAGCTAGCATCTTGGAACGGACATCTGTTATTGAACATTGGTTTAAGTACAGAGAGCACTAACAGAGCAAACTACCTAGATAAGTACAGAGAGCACTAACAGAGCAGTGAAGTGCCTAGCTGCGGCTGGTACCAGGGACGGAAATCACATGCATTCACTCAAATTAAAATTGGATTCATCCAAGTTTTGGATAAATCAGCACATGCCTAAAACCTAAAAATCATGATGTACCTTACCAAATCCACTACAGCGGCGCTGGGCTCGGGGATGGACGGCCGCGGCTGCGGGGCGGCGCCGGGCTTAGCGGAGGGGGGTGGGGCGGCGCCGGGCTTGGCTCGGCGGAGGGGCAGCACGCTGCGGAGGGGCGGCACCGGGCTCGATGAATGAGCGGCACGCGGATGCTCGGCGGAGGGGCGGCGCCGGGCTACGGCGGTGGCTAGGGTTGCCAGGTCGCGAGTGGATCCACTGAGGGGAGGCAGCACGGGGATACGGTGGGGCGGATTTCCGAATGGGAGTCGACGGGCAGCGGGGAATGGAGGGGAGGAGGCGGGGGCAGTTGTGGACTCGAAGGCGGAGGCGGCGGTGCCGGGCTTGGCACAGAGAGAGCTAGCCCGAGAGCAATAAAATTGACTAAGTCCCCAAAACTTGACCCTCATCAATTGGCTATCTCGACGGCCGCAGTAAATGCCGTCGAGACTGGTCTGGCATCCGCACAGGGATGTTTGTGTGCAGTGGGCCTTCTCTCTCGACGGCTTGAAGCCATCGAGATAGGCCACGCAGCCGTCTCAGAAGCCTCTCGACGGTCTATTTAATGGGGCCGTCGAGAGAGGCTAGTCTAGAGGGCTCTCGTTGACTACCCTCGAGACAGGTAGCCTTTATCGAGGGCTTTTATAGAGGCCGTCGAGACTAGTCTCTGTCTCGACGGCTCACACTGTGCCCCTTCTTCGGTGGTCAACCAAGCTTCTTTAATTTTTTAAAAATTACAAAAAAATATGTTGGTCATGCACATTGGCTAATCTTACTTCGAACATGAAGAGACATCACCATAATTTTTTTTTACAACGAAAAAATGTATGAAAATACATGTCCATATGTAAAGGAGCATATCGCCGGAATAATGACTCAACGTTCTAGAGACTTGGCGGCGCCGGCGGCGATCACGATGGCGGCAGGGTGAGGCGAAGGGACAGGCGACGAGCAGGGAGAGACGAGGAGGCGCGCTCGGATTGTGTTTTGGCAATTTCCTAATCACCCCCGAGACAAAAGCAAAACCAAAAAGAGGTCAAGTGGGGCAAATATCCAGAGGCAGCTCAACTTTGGGCAAATATCCAGAGGCTGCTCAACTTTGGGGCAAATATCCGATTTCGCCGCAATAAAATTGCCTAAGTCCCCAAATCTGGACCCTTATTATCGATAGCCAATTGGCTATCTCGACGGCGCACTTAAATGCCGTCGAGACTGGTCTGGCATCCGCACGGGGATGCTTGTGTGCAATGGGCCTTCTCTCTCGACGGCTTGAAGCCGTCGAGAAAGGCCACGCAGCCATCTCACAAGCCTCTCGACGGTCTATTTAAAGGGGCCGTCGAGAGAGGCTAGTCTCATGGGCTCCCGTTAACTACCCTCGAGACAGGTAGCCTTTATCGAGGGCTTTTATAGAGGCTGTCGAGACTGGTCTCTATCTCGACGGCTCACACTATGCCCCTTCTTCGGTGGTCAACCAAGCTTCTTTAATTTTTAAAAAAAAAACAAAAAAATATGCTGGTCATGCACATTGGCTAATCTTACTTCGAACATGAAGAGACATCACCATAATTCTTTTTACAACGAAAAAATGTCCGAAAATACATGTCCATATGTAGAGGAGCATATCGTCGGAATAATGACTCAACGTTCTAGAGACTTGAAGTAAATACAATCGAGATGCGCTTATAATTTTTTATGTGTTCGTCAAACCATGCAAATTATTATCATACCCTTATTTCATTGCACTGTTACACATTACAACAATTTCACAACATTTTTCATGTAATTTACAAATTTTTAAACCCACATATACATATTTAAAAAACATAGCGTTAAAAATATAACATTATAAGCATTTTTTTCACACATTGATTTTCGTAACATTAAAAAAAAGGAGAATTTTCCACGTATTTTCACAAATTATAAGCATTTTTGAAATTAAAAAACAAAAATCAACATTGAAATTAAAAAAAATCAATGTGCCTGAAAATTATCTGTCTCGACTACCAGATATAGGCCGTCGAGACAGCCTCCCATTACCTGAGCGGAGGTGGCACAGCCCATTAACTGTCTCGATGGCCTGTTATCCAGCCGTCGAGAATGTTCTTTTCCCGCGCCGCGTAAAGCCGAAAAGTGGGAGGCGGGAGCTGAATGGAGACTATCTCGACGGCCTATGTAGTGGCCGTCGAGATAGGTCTATTATCTCGACGGCTTTTGCATGGCCGTCGAGAGTTCCTACCCTCTCACGACCGCTGCGTGGTGGCCGTCGAGCTTTCCAGGGGCCCTCGAGATTCTGAGCGTTTCTTGTAGTGACATTAAGAATTCCATAGAGAATCAGAGGATGAGATGATGTAAAGCAAGATAGCCTTTCTTTTAAATCGATAGCTAGAAAATAGTCACTGCAACAATATCTTAGCCAAAGAAGATAAAGAATATTAGCATAGTGCCACAAAAATATTGCCATGTGCCACAAAATTATGAGATTGAACCTGCGGGAAGGACAATTTACATAAGCTACAACAAATGATTTTAACAATGAACTTTCAAAATTATACCAATCATGGCGCAAAGAGAGTTCG
The DNA here is from genome assembly GCA_005191435.1 of Raddia distichophylla. Classification (NCBI taxonomy): domain Eukaryota; kingdom Viridiplantae; phylum Streptophyta; class Magnoliopsida; order Poales; family Poaceae; genus Raddia; species Raddia distichophylla. The sequence goes on from SPJY01023417.1 coordinate 2,901,056, forward strand.
ATGGAATCTCAGAAAGTCATCTATATTTTTAACTAAAGTTAAGAGAAAGAAAAGCAAAGGCAAATAGTCTTCGTAAATGTATTTCAGCAACTACATTCATCAACTTAATAGCCCGAAGAATATAGTTTCAAACATTAAATAAACCAATTGCTACATAGGAAAGAATAAACATTCATGTTTATTACTATTGGCATTTTTACTATATATATACATGACAGATAAAGAACTATGAACTAAGGACCAAAGAAAAGACTAGTAAGCCATAACCTTTGCCTTTTTCCTAGTCTCACAAAACAATATTTTTAAACTTATGAGTGGAATATGAAGTAATTCATCGTATGTTTTTGTCTGAAAACTAACTGAAACTCAACCATAACTCTATCAACTAGCCAGCTGAATTAAAGTTCAACCGAAATCACCCATGCCTATATATATATATATGCATCCTAAAGCTAAATTAATTTAATATGAATGTTTAAGTATTAAAATGGTACCATGTGAAATATTTGGAAGATAATAGGCAATTGTTAATAAATCTACATGATTGAGCTAGCAATATGTGGTGAATGTCATGGTGGTAAACAACTCTAGAATATCTTCGATGCAAATTATTAGGGAAAATTTTTACATTCTTCTAATGGTAACATAATTAAGGGGTGGTATTAAAAACTATATTTGACAACAATTCGTTTGTTGATGACATAATATATAACTAGTAAATGCCCATGCATTGCAACGGAGCACAAACAAATGAAAGGAACACATAATCCCAACATTTGTTTGATACATCACAATTCACACCTAGGAAATGAAAGTATTTGGAGCAGAGAGGGATGTCGATGAACTTTGCCGAGTGTAACACCCCATTTTGTGGGCAATTCATATTTTTTGTGCAAAATTCAAATTTTCTTCGAATTTAAAATCAACCTGACATATGGGCCCCACTGCCAGCCACCGAAGCCTCTCTTCCTCTCTCTGACCTTCTCTCTCTTCTCTCCTCTGCTTCTCTATCTCTCTGTCTCTCTGTCTCTCTCTCTCTCTCTCTCTTTCCCCTTCACGCCTCGCTTCTGCCCATCGCGCCTAGCGTACGTCACTGCCCGTCGCGGTCAAGCTCGTTTCCCCCGCGTGCGTGCCTCACCTTGTCCACCCCCAATTGGCCAGCCTTGGCTCGCCGCAGCATGCCTCACCGGTCCGCGCTTCGAACCTTCGGGCAAATGCCGGCGTTCGTCGGGCCGTCAACCAAATTGCGTGCGTGATCTCCCTGCTCTCCGCCTCCGTCACTCGGCGTTGTTTAGTCAAAAGGCTACGCCCCCTAGCCGGGCACCGTGCCCTGTCTCGCCGCGCCATGCCCTGTCCCGCCGCCTGCTGCCGCGCCAAATCCGCGCCGCTCTGTCGCTGCTCCGCTCCCTCCTCTGTGTTCCCGAGCACGCGTCTAGGGCCCCCCGTTCCAAACCGCTCCCATTTAAGCACCGAGCCCCCTCGCCGACGCCGGTTTCCTCTCTTCCCCCAAAATCTGCATCTTGCCGGCACCGACACAACTCCTTCGAACGAGTGAGCACCTCATCGATTCCTTCCATTCCGTGGCTCTACACCGTGTGCTAACCCTTTCGCCTCGGTCAATTTCAGCCGCGAAGCCCGGAGTTGCTGGATCGACGCCCCCCCTGTCTCGGCCGCCGTCGGGCTCACAATCTAAGCAAAACCCAAGTCTAAACTAGCGACGGCTACTGAATTTATAGCGACGGCTAGGGTTTGGGGCGCAGCCCCTAGGGTACATGGGCCATGGGCCCAAAGTGGAGCGGCGTAGCGCCCGACAGATCCCGGCAGATTCTGGTCGCAATATTGTTTCGACAATTCCTGCTGATCCGTATGGAATTTGGACGTGGTACTGGATCCGTTGGAAAGATCTCGTCGAGGGCTTATCCGTGCATACCAAGAACGTCCAAAACGGAGTTCGTACGCATCCGGAGCATCTATTTTAAGTTGACTGCGCGGAGATGGCCGAACTGGATTCGTGGACCAATTGAGCTCTTTCTTTGGCCCGCTTTGGAACGACGTGGCTTGTGGGACCAGAGGGTGCCGAAGAGGTGGAGTAGCGTCTTTCTTCAGTATGTCTTCACGTAGTGGAGGCGGCCAGGGTGGTGGCCGAACTTCTGGATAATATCGCGCCTTGTCCAGAGGTCGATGATGCTGACGGAGTGATCGACTTGTTGTAGACGAAGTAATCGACGAAAATCTTGATGACCAACATATTGACGTAGTGTTGGTCATACCTATGATGGACATGGTCACATCATAGAGAGTCTGGTTGGGAGCAACCAGGAGAAAAATACTAGAAAGTATTGTCTGGTATGCTGATTGTGTAAGCTGGATGAGCTGATGATTGAGGGTAGGTCAATTTGAGTATTGATTGTGTATAAGCTAGTATGGATTGTGGTGATTGAGTAAGCTGGTTGGGTTTATGGTTGAGGTTGGTCGACTTATGTGGGGATTGTCGTATATGGCTGATAGTTGGGTTCGTGATGCATGATTATGATGGAAAAACTCCGATTTATTCATAACAATACAAGTGATAGTTAATTGCTAGTTAGGTTGTTTTCAAAAGTCTTATAAACTTGGCTTTACGCAAATAAAATAACCCCCCTCCAAATAAAGCCTTCTACACTAAATGCATTAAGGGAAGTGTTAACTAGCCAGCGTTTGGATGACGCTGACCTCGACTACTTACATTCTTTAGACGATGGCGTCGAAGATGACCCTTATGCGTGTCTCGAAGACGACGGACAGGACCATGGTCGACCCGAGGAGTCTTAGGGGCCGTTCCAGTCGCTGTTGGACCTTAGTCGATAGGGAATCTTCTGGGTAGATATTTTGGTATCCGCTGTACTCTGAACTATCCTTTTGAAATTAAGGCTTGTATGGGCCACTTTACTAAAGTCGCCTAAAGGCGCGACTCTGTGATGTAATACTCAGGAATTTATTTTATCGATGCATGCTTGTATCGGCTATGTGGTCTTCCGCGCTAGCGTACTGATCCAGGGGCTAGTGCATGGGATCGTCGACCCTCAAGGTAAGTTAAAATTGAGGGGTGACAAAACTGGTATCAGAGCATGCGACTGTAGGACCCATATGACTTAGAGGTCGATATTAGAAAAAATTATTACAAGTATTTTGTAAGTATTTTTGAAGCCTAAAACACATATAATACTCTGCCTATCAGTTTTAACAAAATTATTACAAAAATATTTCAGTAGATGAATCGTTACCGCCAACTCTCCCACATCGACAGTTGGTCAATGGAATGATGGAGGAGATCTGGATCCTACGTTCGTCGCTCCGGGCGGCGGACAATGTTCTGAGGGTGGGGGGGGAGAAGAGATGGCTCCTCCACCACTATGACAGGATCCGTGCCAACCCAAGCCTTGCCTACACGAGACGTCAGCGAGACGTGGCGAGGGCTACATATCGCTTACTCCGGGAGAAGGAGGTACATCAGATGATGGCCCAACTAGGACCAGCGGAATCATTGCTCTCACTTCCGAGGCCGCATTGTCCGCCGCCGGAGCCTGAGAACCCCTGTGCTACGATGCGAAAGGGGACACTGCCGTCCCAAGACATAGTGGGGATATCACGCCACGGGCCACTTTCTTCCTAGGCTCCCCAAGAGCATCCACAGAAAGACGTCGACTCCGACGCCGACACCGACACTAGAGGAGACGCCGTTCCTACACCACCAACTTCGGGACCATCGGCAAGGCCGTCCTTCGCACTTAGATTCGATTTCATCTTGAAGTGGGAGCTCCCACGTATCGTCTACTCGCGTCGTCGCCATAGCTAGAGCATTTAATCTCTGTTTCCGCAAGCCGTAGAGCCGTTCGCCCTATTAGATGATGGGCCTTAGTTATAATGTTAGTGGACGGCTGATGTCCGATTAGATGATGGACTCAGTTTATGTATGAAGAATTGTGGACCTGCTTGGAATAGAGCAAAAACCTTTTTGTCTGTAGCATATTCTGCTTGCCTCTATGGCAAGGGTTTTCGAAAACTGCCTTGTTTGGCAGCAAAATATGTTTTGTATTGTTTCCTTGACTTGGCTGATTCTATGCCTTGTTGCATTTCAATCTAATTTGTGATAAAAATTCATGCATATTTATATATATGAGTATACACTATAGATAGCAATAGGCAGTGGAGCTAGTCGTGCTCATAGGGTTGGTGCCGCTTGTGATGCTGGTAGAAGCCGAGGTCATGGCCGAAGACGTGGCCTGATCTTGACGGCATTTCGGCACCACCACTCGTCGATCTGACCCTAGGTTAAGTCATGGCTTATCAAGCACAAATGCTCGACAAGGTGCTCCGCAAGAAATAACAAGGTAAGATTGGACACGGAATGAAGCTAGCGGATTTCTTGCGAGCGAAGCCCCCGATGTTCTCTTACGCCAACAAACCAATGGAAGCCGAAGATTGGCTCCGCATCATCAAGAGGAAGTTAGCTCTCATCGGAATGCCCAAAGAGGATAAGTATGGGCTATAGACCTTCCCGTTGAATAAGACTCTGGTAATAAAGTCTCTGGGAGGCATGCTGACCGCCACAAGGGCGTGTCTGTATGTAGAAATTTAGGCAGGAGAACCATGGTTTTCACTTTGACCTTATGGTCATACCTTGCCGAGGGATTGACGTAATCATTGGGATGGACTGGCTTCGACGCTGTCAAGGAGTCGCCAGAAGGAAAATCAAGTTGCTTCGGTGTGGGGTTACGAGACTATTTGGAAGATAGAAACTCCCTTAGATGGGGCAAAGCTACCTAGTTCCTTAAGAAGGATGAACCCGCTCTAGTAACCGTGGAAAAGGAGTACCTGGTCGTCTCCCCTGAAGAGCTACGTGGACTGCCATCGGACCGTGGCATAGAGTGTCCCATCGATCTTATCCCTTGGAACAGCTCCAATTTACAAGTCTTACTATAAGATGAGCTCGGTGGAGCTGGCCGAACTGAAGAAACAACTGGACAAGATGCAAGGTCAAGGGTTGATTCACCCCAGTTCCTCCCCATGGGGTTCCCTAGCTATGTTCATGGAAAAAAGGGATAAGACTCTGAGGATGGTTGCAGACTATCGAGCTCTAAATGCCATCACCATCAAGATTAAGTATCCCCTACCCCGGACCGAAAATCAGTTTGACCAGCTTAGAGGTGCCAAGCGGATCTCCAAGATCGGCCTTCGACCCGGATACCACCAAGAGTGAGTTAGGGAGGTAGATATACCCAAGACAACCTTCACCAATAGATATGGGTTGTACAAGTGCTTAGTGATGTCATTGGCATGACCAACGCCCTGCTCCCTTTATGAATATGATGAACAAGATCCGGATGGAGTTCCTGGACCATTTCATAGTGGTTTTCCTTGATGACATCTTGATATATTCCAAGGATGATAAGGAACGCAAGAAGCCCTACGCCTGGCCTTGGACAAGCTACGAGAATTTCAACTCGACACTAAGTTTAGCATGTGCGAGTTTGGATACATGATGTCAGTTCCATAGGGCACGTTGTATCTGCCAATGGAATCAAGGTAGACCCGTCTATGGTGGCTACGGTAATGGAGTGGACAGCCCCTATGTTCGTTGCAAAGTGAGAAATTTCCTAGGAAGAGCCGGACACTATAGGCGTTACATCGAGAATTTCTCGAAAACTGGCCCGACCAATGACCTAACTCTTGAAGAAAGACAAGAAGTTTGAATAGACGGATGCCTGCGAGAAGAGTTTTCAGGAGCTCAAGCAACGACTCACCTCCGCCCCAGTACTAGTGACCTCGGGCACGAGCAAGAAGTTTAAGGTATACTGCTACGCCTCAAAATATGGTCTTGGGTGTGTTTCGATGCAAGAAAGGAGAGTGGTGGCTTATACATCACGGCAATTGAGAAAACACGAGGTCAACTATCCCGCCCATGACTTGGAACTAGTAGCAGTGGTGCATGCCCTGAAAATCTGGAGACGCTACTTGGTTGGTCGACCTTCAATGTATTCACCGACCACAAAAGCCTGAAGTACGGGTTCACCACAGCAAACTCAACATACGGCAAAGGAGATGGTTAGGGCTGATCAACGACTACGACTTGAACATTCAATACCACCCCGGAAAGGCAAATGTCGTAGCTGACGCTCTGAGCAGCAAATCCCAGTGCAATCACATGGACATCGATTCTGTACCTGCGCAAATCATCGAGGACTTTATTCAGTTAAGGATCCAGGTGGTTAATCAAGGTTGCCTGGCTACCTTGGAAGTTAAGCTTGACCGGCTCGATGTGACTAAGGAGAAACAAAAGGAGCACCTTAGCACCCAAAGGATCGAGAAGCTCATCGCTAAGGACAAGAGCTACAAGGTCTCCAAGGACGAGCAAGGTGTGCTTTGGTTAGGGAAATGGATTTTCGTTCCGCATGACCCGACTTTGAGAGATTTGATTCTGCCAGAGTCGCACAACTCTCCATATACCCCACACCCAAGAAGCATCAAGATGCACCAAGACATGGAATTAAGGTTCGGGTGGCCTAGGATGAAGAGGGACGCAGCGGAATTTGTGGCGCAATGCCACGTATGCCAGCAATTCAAGGCTGAACGTCCATGACCGGCTGTACTACTCCAACCGCTCAAGGTCCCAGAATAGGAATGGGAGGAAACCGCTACGGAGTTCATACTGGGACTTTCCAAGACCAAGGTGAGATTTGACTTGATTTGGGTTATCGTGGACCGATTTACTAAGGTCGCACACTTCATACCCGTAAAGACGACCTACAAAGGAGATAAGTTGGCTGAACTGTACATGACCAGAATCGTAAGTCTGCACGGCGTTGCCAAGCGAATTGTGTCGGACCGAAGGACACGGTTCATCTCTTAGTTTTGGGAGAGATTACACTGTGCTCTAGGCACCAATTTGTCCTTTAGCACTGCCTTTCACCCCCAAACCGATGGACAAACCGAACGGGTGGCTAAGGGCATGTGCCTTGGAGTTCTCCGCGGACCAGGAAAAATGGCTGCCCTACGCAGAATTTGCCTACAATAATAGTTTTCAGGCCAATTTAAAGACGTCACCTTTCGAGGCCTTGTACGCACGCAAATGCAGAACCCCTCTCCATTGGTCAAAAACTAGAGAAAACCAAGTTTTAGGCGTAGAAACCCTATGGGACGCTGAGGATAAGATCCGAATTATAAGAGAAAAGTTTCTGGTCGCTCAATCAAGGCAGAAAAGTTACGCGAACAATCGACGTAGAGACCTGTCCTTTTAAGTTGGAGACTCTGTATACCTAAAGGTAGCACGTTGGAAAGGAAATCAAAGGTTCAATCAGAAAGAAAATTTGGCACCACGCTATGTGGGGCCGTACCCTATCATTGCCATAAGGGGATAAGTGACATACCCATTGGATCTGCCGACAGAAATGGGAGACGATCATAATGTCTTCCATGTCTCCTAGCTCAAGAAATGCCTTCGAGTCCCGGAAAGCGAGTTGGTCGAACTCCCGGAACAACCTCTTGACGAGGTTCTCATTTGCGAGGTACGACCTGTTTGGATCATGGACACCATGGAAAATCGAAGGCAAAACAGGATCATCAAGATGTGTCAAGTCTAGTGGAGCAACTAAACTGACAATCAATCCACTTGGGAGCCTGAGGAGCTACTCTGACAAGAATACCCCGAGCTGTTCACCATTAGACTTGCAATCTCGAGGTCGATATTTTCTTTTAGGGGGGAGGGATTTGTAACACCCCAATTTGGGGAGTTTTTCCAAATTTTGCCAAATCCGAAATTCGTTTGAATTTGTGCTTGGTATGGCATGTGGGTCCCACCGTTTTGACACTGTAGCCGCACGCTCTCTCTCTCTCTCTCTCCCCTTCCTCCTTCCCGCGCTCACGTGCCCCGGCATGCTCTGCTCCTCAGCTCGCCGCCGTACCGACTATTGCCACCGTGCCGTGTGCACGTCGTCGCCACGTCCTGTCCAAGCTCGTCGCCCTGCGCCTAGTACACCTCCGTGCCGAGCCCTAGCTAGCCGTAAATTGGTGGGCCGTTGGCCACCTCGCTAGCGACCGGTCCGTGGCTTTGGACCGCTGGTCCATAGCCATCGATCCATGGGCGTTGCTCAGCAAATCCATCGGTGATCGGCCCCTGCAGCGCCCCATCATCACCATGGATGCACAAGTCAAAAGCCTACCCTGTAGCTGTTCGCCGTACCCTGCTCCTCCGCCGCGCCGAGCCGCTCGCTGCCCGCATGCTTTGCCCACCTCGCGTTGCCCTTAAACACCTCGCGTCGCACGTGCTTGCTCCAGTACCTCTCCCTCTCTCTGCTGGTCCTCTTAAACCAAGCCCAATGGCCCCTCTGGCTCCGCTCCCATTTTCCCCCAAATTTTCTCCTCACCGGTGTCGAAGACCTTCCCGTCGATTGCATGAGCTGTAGAACAATTCCTCGCGCCTGAAGCACCCTCTGAATATCCCAAACCTTTCCCCTCACTGGATTTCAGAGGATTCGCCCGGAGGTGCCATGCCGGCGACACCTCTGTTTTGGTCGCCGCCGGGCCCTTTGCCGCCAGCCGTCTACGAGCCTGACCGTCTTTGGCATGACATGTGGTGAGCGCCCCCTTGACCCCCTCTCGCTCCCCTTGCATTCTCCAAGCCTGTAGATCTGTGGCGCGCCACTGCATCTCCGGTGTGCTCACTGGGTTGCCGCCGCCGTCGCGCCACCGTGTTTGGCTGCCTCCGACTTCGCCATGGGATCCGCTAGGGTGGTAGATGACCGTAGACGCATCCGCATGCACGCATAGGGCCGGGGACAGACTGCCGCACTGCCGCGCCGTGCGCCGTCGCTGCCAAGCCACGACACCGGTCGCGAGGAAGACGACGAGCGGGGACCGTCGGATCGAACGCCGCGATTCGTGCAGACAGTTAGGTAGCGACTCTATGACACGTGGGCCCCATCGGTCAGGGTGCCCTGATGTTCACTGGCTCAGAGGGTCCCCGGTCCCATCCGTCAGGGTTAGTGGAAGCGCCGATACCGATTACGCCTTCGTCCCGCATTGGCGCCCGGTGGAAAACCGCCTTCGGCGTCACCGTCGGTCGCGCGGGAACGCTGCGCACGAAGCAGGCCGTGGGCCGCATGTTCCCCATGGGCCACTCGCCAGTTGGCTCGGCCCAATTCGGTTAAAAGGTTTTCCAGCGATTTATTAATTAGATAATTACCGAATGTAGTTTCCAAATTATTCAAAATAGCAAAAGGCTTCCAAAAATTCTGGAAAAATTAAGGTAAATACTAGAGACAACAATTGATTTTATCAAAATATAATCTTGGTCACTGTAATAGGGAATTTCGTACTGTAGGTTAAAATGATAGGTTTCTCTTTATGGGAACAATAATATGATTAGTAGGTAATTATTGATTAAGTTAATTAACGAATTGGACACCAAATAATCTTTAGAATGGATACTGAAATATTATGTGCCTCAATCATTTCTAGGACACTCTAAAATGCCTTTAGTACTCCAGTTAATCCATAGTCATTTAATTGGCATCGATAGTTAAAATTGTAGGTTCTCTTATAATTAAATTGTCAATTTAACTCTAGGGAATTTGTTGGTTATTTCCAATTATTGAATTTGACAACCATTAATTTCTAGAAATTAGGGAATGGTTAAATGCTTTAATATTTCTAGAATAGTTTACTTTTGCACATTTATTTAAATATAAACCTAAGGGAAGTTATTAATAAACAATTAATACATAGCTAGCTTTTTCTTATTAAAATTTATCCAAGAGAGGATTTTGGGATAATAAGTTAATGAAGAAAAATAACCTAGGTTTATCCCATGAACCTTTAGTTTATTGTCAACTCCGATGAACCTTATCCCGTACGTAGGCGGAAATTCCGCTATTCGTCACTTCATGTCGCTGAGAAACCCTAACCACGCTTTTGCGACCTTATCGTACGAAATCGTATTTTNNNNTGTGATTATCTCAGGATTTGGTGATGATGCCTAAGCGTAGAGGTGGAAGGGATAAAGATATTATTTCTCATAGTGAGTGGTTAAACATTGTTCAAGCAGAACCAGATGCTATCTAAGTGTCCTTTATACCTATTACTTCATTGTTGAATGGAGTCCCTGGTGGTGGGTTTTAACCATGCACTTAATCTAGACCTTCGATGTAAGTGTGAATTCTTACTCTTTCAAGCTGTTGAGTAATCCATGTAATATTTCCCTTTTTTTTTTACCTATTTCTCAGTTTAACATGAAAAATTGGAATATTCATGACTAATATTACGGGAAGTCTCGTTCTAGCCCATGTATTAGTGTATTGCAAAAAAAAAGGACACTGACTCACTTTGATTTCCTTCCTGTGTTTTGCTCTTGCTGCAACTTTTCTATATCTGGTAATAATCTCTACTACTTTAAAGCGACCTATGGTCGTGGTGGTGGCAGTGCCAACTCACAATACTAGCCATCGGATCTCAGTCGGTGCTTCAGATCGACTCCACTCCACTCCCGCTATGCGTCTTCGGCGGTCCCGCCCGAACCCTAACTATTCTCCCACTGGCCCACCCCCATCCCGCGTCTCCTTCCACACCCGACATCCGCCGCCGCCTCCTACCTCTTGTTGTGCATCGACTGCGTCTCCCTCTTCCGTTGCCCTGCGTCTCCCTCTTACCGTCATTGGATTCGACGAGCCTGACCATTGCCGGCACTGGACATGGCTTCCCCGACCGGCGCCGCCGCCGGATCCGACGACCCCGACCGGCGCCGCAGCCGCAGCCGCAGCCGACGACCCTGACCACCCGCGCCGCCGTCGGATCCGACGATCCCGGGAGCCACCGCCGGCACTGAATCCGGCTTCCCCGACCTCCACGATGCCTCATATCCCAACCCTACCCCGCCGCTCCATGCTCCCCACCTCCTCCACCGCCGTCTACCCCTCTCTGCAACGTCATTGATTTTCCACCATATCGATGTTTGAGTACATTTCCCCTGATAATTTCCTGCTCGACATTTCAATCGGTCTATTGGACTCAACTTCATGGCTTGTAGATTTATATATAGCGGCATTTGCTTTATCTAATTATATGGATTGCCTATTTAGTTATTAGGCATGAAAATTGTTTAAGGTTCCTCCTTATTGATATCGGAGAACATTTTTTTCTGTAAGAGTTTATTCGTCTCATTGGTGGTGCAGACCATTCCCCCCTTATATTTTCTTGCTCTGTTTGAATCAAGAAGAAAATGAACAGGAACTGCTAACTGCTTAAATCCACCTTACCTAAGGGATTTTAGCTCTCTTCTTAGTGTCTATGGAAATTATTCAGGGGCAGTTCAGGTGGTTGATTTGTGATTATTTTATAGGTGCACATGGAAGTATGCAGCCATTGCGGATTGACTATTAATTCATTCCTGTTGCCAATTGGCTCTTCATTGGTCATCCGCACTTTCTGACATTCAGCATATCACAGGTATTTCTGCAAAATGCACAACTATGTGATACTATTAGCCATTGTTTTCCGGTTGCTTCTTGATTTGCTGTAATGTTACTGTTGGACATAAAGAACTGACAACATATTTGCTCTGCACTAGGTGATTATGGCTTCGGATCTATTCAAAGTATGGATATCATCACAAATTCATGGTAAGCCAGGTGATAGACTGATGGTTTCTCATTTCCTCCAGATGTTTGCCATTGATGGTTACTCTTAAGTTTCATTGGATTCTTCCTCCATGAATGCAAGCCATGTGCTACTTCAGGTAGAGTTTTACTTTTTATTTGAAAAAGACCTTCCATACCTAAGGCACCGCCTCATCTCTTTGGAGGTTGGTCGAAATTACGGTGTGCACTGCTATGTATGTGTTATTTTTTCTTTTGTGTACTTGTATAGATAAATATGGCCTTATAGGTAGCTATTTGATTCATCTGGCTGTGCGCAGCTGCTTGAGATGATAGCAGAATTCACCCCTAAGCAATAGCATGTGTTTTGCATGTTTGTGGTCACTGTAGTTCTCTGCTATCAGAATGAGCCAAGCTGAACTTATCTATATGAAATCATGTATATTTTAGTTATGCATGGTTGTATAGTCCTCAACCTAATGCCGGCAAGCTCCCTACATTGTAACATTATCCATAGCTTGCCCTTGGTGGGGATAGTGACGCAAGGCAATTATAGGCATGTGGAAAACCGGCCATCCATATTGAATTATGAGCTTCTCATGACCTGAAATTCTGTTTCTACAGGTCATCCAATTAGTTCCTTCCGTTTGAGTTTTTTCATGGTTCTTATTTAACATTCTCGGTAATTACTTGTTTTCCTTGTAATTGAGCTTCTCTATAATTATGAGTTTCTCCATGAATATATTTGGTTGTGAGATTTTCTTTCCCTTCCTCTGTTTGGTGCAGCTCGAGTTACTGCAAACAAAGTTTGAGATAGAGTCTTTCAACCACAAGATGCTCATATGATTTTTTTTCATCATGTTCGGCTATTTCTTAGTTTCATCCAAGACCAAGAGACTCAAATGAGTGGAATAGGTCCAATTTTCATATGCTATTGTTGCATCAGTTATTTGGTGTGGCTAGAATTTTTTCAGTTGCTCCTTCACATAGAAAATTATTTAAACCAATTGTTCATTTAGAACTCAGTTTATTGCTCAGTACATAACCTAATTATTTATACGCACAAATCCTCTGCCTAAATGTTCAGGTTTTTAGCTCATAGCTTTGTCATATGTGCTCTTCTACAATAGTTGACATCACTGTACATAATCCAGTTATTTTTCACTCAAAACAACTTCTACTTAAATGTTAATTTTTTTATCATAAGTTTGTTATATGTACTTCTGTAGAATAGCTTATTATGTTGCTAACTTTGATTAGTGTTGCTATACATAGCCAATGGCCAAGATTATGATAAATGCTAAGGTTAGGAGATGCTCAGTTCTGCATCTGTGATATCCTCTATTTTATTGTATGTCACTTGTATTTTCAAAAACATTAAAATTAAATAAAAGGGAATTGTTATATACAAAACCCTAGTTTAAATTACTTTAAATTAGATTTAAAGCCAAAACCCTAGGAAACCTTTTAGAAATCGAGCTGTTACTTATGTTATGCTTTTTGTCTAGCCCAAGCAGTGTCTGTGCTTGTTCAAGATGGTTTGTGGAGCAAGGTATTCGTCGGCAAGAAAATAAGTAATATTTTTATTAGATTTCAACCAACTAAAGAGTTCTCTATCTCTTTCTTAGTACAAGTATACACACATATATATAGAGGCTAGGATATTTAGCCTAGCTAGTTCTAGAATATTCTTATAGTATCCTACTTCTCACTCTAGATGAGAAGTGGCTCTAGAACACACTAGAGGTCAACTAATTCTAGGACACTTTGATGTACAATTCTGGACAATTCTGGACAGCAACTATACTACTAGATTCTAGAACATTCAACTCCTATAACACAAGGATTATGCTGTCAATTCTCCCCCTAATCCTTGTGTTATCTTTGCACCTATCTTAGTTACCCCTATTCTTGTGCGAAGATCTTAGAATTTGACTCATCCAAGTGCCTTTGTCTGGATATCTGCCAGCTGATCTTCAATGCCAATGAAGGTAGCATTGATGCTCCCATTCTCCATCTGCTCTCTTATGAAGTGATAGAGAATGTCAATATGTTTGCTCCTCTCATGGAAAACGGGATTATGGCTTAAAGCCAAAGCAGACTTATTGTCTATCTTTAGCTCAAAGGCTTCGCTTCTTTTCCTTGAAGTTCTCCAAGTAATCGAGCTAACCAAATTCCTTGTGTGGCAGCTGCTGAGGCAGCGACATACTCTGCTTCACATGATGACAAAGCCACAACCCTTTGCTTGATTGACTGCCAACTAACCAAACTTGACCCGTAGAAGAATATCATTCCAGTTGTGCTCTTTCTTGTGTCAATATCACCGGCAAGATCGCTGTCGCTGTAGCCGATCAATCGTGCTTGTCTTGTTCTTCGCTCATAGCGCAATCCATAATCAATCGTGCCAGCGATGTAACGGAGGATTCGCTTCACAGCAACCATGTGTTCTTTAGTGGGCCGTTCCATGAATCTGCTCACATAACCGACTGCAAAGGCCAGATCTGGTCGTGTATGGACCATATATCGTAGACTCCCAATTAATCGTCGAAAATGTGTAGCATCCACCTCTAGTGCAGTACTGTTGCGGCTAAGCTTGAGCTGCTCCTCCATTGGAGTGGCTGCGGGGTTGCAATTCTGCATCTCGCCTAGTTCCAAGATGCGCTTGGCGTAATGTGCTTGGCAGAGTGAGATGCCACTGTCATCTTGCTGAATCTCCAGCCCAAGGTAGAAGGAGAGAGGACCAAGATCACTCATCTTAAATTTTGCGTTCATCTCCTTCTTGAAACGCTCAATCTCATCGATTGAAGACCCTGTGATGATTAAATCATCCACATATACTCCAATCAATAACAAGGTATTACCTTTCATCCGCCGATACATTGCATGATCCAACTTGATCTATATTAGTCATACACTCAAGAATCGCATTGGCATTATAAATAGGGAATTTCCCTTAGGGATGGGAATGGGTCAAGTTATAAATAAGGAATTTCCCAGGGATGGGAATGGGTCGACCCTTGACCATTAGAACCAACTCATATGACCCATTTTTTATAAAGGGGTCAACGGATCGAGCTTGTAAATTACTCTTTATAATTTTATATGTTGATCCATTTATTTTTTCTCTTTGTAGTTGCAACACCTTTGCAACGCACGGGTATATTGAAATTTTTTCTATTGATATCACAAATGTATAGGTTTTTTGCAACAATGTTGCTTATGGGGCAAGGGACTTGCGAGGATTTTTATTTTTCCTGTTGCAACGCGCGGGCATTTTTGCTAGTAAAGGAAATCAAGAAAACGCCGCCTTCCCAATAGCAAGCAATACACGAAATAAAAGCAAACACATGCATGCGCTGTGAAATTAGCCATGCTGAACTTGATTCAGATCTGTAAGAATGGCAAAACTAGTAATAAATAATTACTGCGATATGTTACTGAGAATGAAAATTTTGTTTGAGGCAGTATCAAATACCTCTACGGTTGCCAGATACGCCCAGAAGTGAAAGCGTGGTATATAGGTGTGGGTCTCGCCGCACAGCAGGTCAGGCCAGAGGCCCGAGCTGACTGGCGGTGCCGGTGGACACGACGAACGGGGGCGATGCAATGCGATAGGGAGGCGAGGCGGGAGGAAGGACCCCATGACCCATCGCCCATCGTCCCCGGCACTGCAGCGCAGAGCCCACCGGATTAGCCAGTGCTTGGAGGGCGTGCTTCCGAGTTCCGTACTGGTGTGGGTGGCAGCATGGGGGAGCCAGCGCCGCCGAAGGCAGCGCCTCACCGGCGCTCCACTCCGGCGAGCGGCGAGGGGCAGGGGCCGGGACGAATCGGGAGAGGAAATTCCGGTCGGGCCTTCAGGCCCATAAAATGTAGCAGGCCGCAGATCCCGTAATCTAGCTCAGCAAGGCGGTGAGATGTAGGCCGGCCAGCCAGAAGCCCACCATCCTTTGTGGCTCGGTTGGAGCGGGGCTTTTTGAATGGTTGAGCTGGCGTGGGCCGAAAGGCAACGGTGGAAGCGTGTGTGTATGCTTCGGCGGCTCGGCCCGCGGCGCTTTGAGTAGATTTCTCGCATCCAGATGGGACGATGTCTCTCGGATGGGCCTGCCTGTTGCGCTGCTGGGCCACGCGGGAGCACGGAGCGCATTTAGGCTGCGACGGTCGCAGTATAATAAAGGCACAGCATACGCGGTCCTGCCTTTATTTACTGTACCAACGAGAGGAATTCCAAATTCTCCCCCTTTTCCCCACTCCAGCCCAGTCATAACCCTAGCCAGCCTCCGTAGCCTCGCCTCGCCTTGCCAATCGCCATGGGCAACTCCCCCCCTAACAAGCGCGCTATCGACGAGGGGGTGGGCCCTCCGGCGGCGTGGATCGCTTCACCAGCCCCAGGCTTCCCCGCCCTACCACCATTGGCGACGAGGGCCCCCGCTTCACCAGCCCCAGGGTCCCCCTCCCCCTGCCACCAGCCCCAGGGTTCGCGTCGCCAGCCGTGGGGCTATGGACGACCTCAGCAGGGACCTCGGGACAGCCCCTGTCCGCCCCCGCCCCGGTCTGCCCCCGGCGGCGTCGCGCCTCCAACCGGGGGGGGTATGGACGACCTCAGAAGAGACCTCGGGACCTCACCTGGCCGCCCCCGGGGGCGTGGAGGGAGGGGGGCTCCGCTTCACCAGCCCCAGGCTTCCTCGCCCCTGCCACCAGCGAGTTGGAGGGAGTGGAGTTGGAGTCGCAGGAACTGTCTGACGCAAACAGCGAGTTGGAGGAATTGCTTGACATGATCGTGCCTAGCGAGATCGGCCTCCTCGTCGGCCTGGCCCCCGAGATCCTGCCTGTCTGTGCCAGCGAGGGCGGTCCCGGCGGTGCGGGGGCAGGGGAGCCCCGCTTCACCAGCCCCAGGGTTCCCCGCTCTGCCACCACCGACGACGAGGGCCCCCGCGTCACCAGCCCCAGGGTTCTGCCTCTCAGCGATGAGACCTTCGATGGGGAGTTGGAGAACGTGCTTGACTGGACCCAGATCATCGACGACCTCCCTGACGAGGAGGTGGCCCCCAAGATCCTGCCTGCCTGTGCCAGCAAGGGTGGCCCCGGCGAGGAGGTGGGGAAGGGCACAGGCTGCACGAATCTGGTGGCTTCTCCAGCCCCAGCCGTCTCAAGTCCAATGAGCTCATCATGGAGGAGGAGAAGAAGCTTCGCCTCAAGAAGCTCATGGTCTTCGCCACACTGTCGGGGATAAAATTACGGCCCATTGCCATGGCCCACTCCCTGACGGCCCAATCGAACAGCCTACCAGGGCCTAGCTCCCTGGAAGGTCCTATCTGGCTCATGTGCGTCTTGCCGAACAGCTTTCTGGCTGGCGAGATGCGTAATGGCCAAGGAACCGTGTTTGAGTCCGTCTCGAACAAGAGTTCCGCACGGCTACGTGAAGACCCGGACGTGGTTTTCCGGATTGGAGCGGACGTCGTGATCCTCAAGACTAGGAGTATGCCTTATCTGCCTCGGGATGTATTTGGCATGGTACGAGTTCGTTACGTACTCGTAGTCAGCCCGGCCCGATTATCCCTTGGTAGGTCGGTTCATCAGCACTATATAAACAGAGCCCCTACGGCGTGTAGAGGGCATGAGTTTACGCATCTGGCACCTCATAGACACCTGATCTTCGCCTTATCGCACTTGTACACACATAATCTCACCGAGACCTGTTCGTCTTGCCGAGCCACCTCTTGTAATCACCTCTGATATATAAGAAAGGCTGGACGTAGGGCTATTATCTCTCCCGAGAGGCCTGAACCAGGATAAAAACCCCTGTCTCCTGTTCGTTGTTGTTCGTGGTTGTTCGGCGTGTCTCCTATCTCAATTCCAAAGAACCTTAGCGACTTGAGATCGTTATCTCAACCGTCAACACACACTTATTGAGAAAACTGTACTGAAAAGGCTGAAGGAGGAGAAGGCGAAGTACACGTACAATTACAGGCCGACCCCAAGTTGAGCCCTGTGGAGGTGAAGGAGAGGTGGCCCCTCCCGGAGGAGTACTACCAGAAGAGGACCCAGGCCCAGATCACCAACATGGTAGGCTGGGGCCCGGACTGCACCAATTTCGCAAAACCGATCCCGGGCTCCTGGGGGCCCTCCCAGCGGATGAGTTCCGCAAGAGGTAGATCGAGACCGGCTACCATCCTATCTACAACCCACCACCATATCACTGTTGATGTTGAAGGTTAGCTTCTAGCCTCCTACATGTGCTGGCTTCATGGTGGCAAACATAAGGTCTTTAACACTTTTCATATTCAAGTCATTCTTCATATAGGGTTGTTATATATGTGCGCGGGAACAGCTAATCTCCTATTTTGGTCTGCAATGAGAACTTCAAAAGTTTCAAACTATTTAAAAACGTTTCAACTTTTTTGAGAGATATGGTATAGATTAGTAACATGATTTATTATTTTGGGTAAATTCAATACTTCACTATGCTATGTCTATCCTGATAGTGGTATTTTTTTCATTGTAGGATAGGATGTTCGCTCTCTAAAAATATGCCATGCGATTTTGGTAACATATTTATGTTGAAAGGAGTTTAAACTTATTTTGACAGGTGCACCTTTAAATTGTTCCTTTTATTTGTAAAGATGTAACAACAATCAAATACTTTAACTTGATCATAGTGTTTTTTTACCCTTGTCCCAGGCCTATGTTGTGAATCTTATCTGTTTCATGTTATCCAGCTGTCTTATTTATGTGTTTTTGCCATCTGCTCTAAAAATTCTTGCCAAAAAAAACTAATGCAGTGTCTGAGTATTCTTATTTATGTGTTATAAAAAACCAATGGAGGTGTTCATCCAGTATTGTACCACATATTTCAAGTCTGATGTATTGAATCATGTGCATGCATGTTGGACCACAGAGGATTGGTCAAACTTCTCGTCAAATTTTAGAGTCTGTTTCATTGTGAAGTTCATATATGTTTTTTATCGGGTGGGTTGCTCAAGCCATATAATATATTTTTGGGTTGTTTGCTTAACCTTGTATAAGACGTACATGCTTTGATTATTAGTAAACAGTTGCCTTTCTAATTAGCCTAGAATCAGTAAACTCATTAGTGTGGATACATACGGTGGGATCCTGATCTCCAAACTACTCACTAGAGTTCAATGGAGTGGTGCTGAATTTGCTAGTGAGAAGTGAAATCTGAAGAGTTCTCTCTCTTGTCTTAGTAGAAGTATACACACACATATATATATAGAGGCTAGGATATTTAGACTAGCTAGTTCTAGAATATTCTTATAGTACCCTACTTCTCGCTCTAGTGAGAAGTGGCTCTAGAACACACTAGAGGTCAACTAATTCTAGAACACTTTGTTGTACAATTCTGGACAATTCTGGACAGCAACTATACTACTAGATTCTAGAACATTCTACTACTATAACACAAGGATTATGCTGTCAATTCTCCCCCTAATCCTTGTGTTATCTTTGCACCTATCTTAGTTACCCCTATTCTTGTGTGAAGATCTTAGAATTTGACTCGTCCAAGTGCCTTTGTCTGGATATCTGCTAGCTGATCTTCATTGCCAATGAAGGTAGCATTGATGCTCCCATTCTCCATCCGCTCTCGTATGAAGTGATAGCGAATGTCAATATGTTTGCTCCTCTCATGGAAAACGGGATTATGGCTTAAAGCCAAAGTAGAATTGTTGTCTATCTTTAGCTCAAAGGCTTCGGCTTCTTTTCCTTGAAGTTCTCCAAGTAATCGAGCTAACCAAATTTCTTGTGTGGCAGTGGCTGAGGCAGCGGCATACTCTGCTTCACATGATGACAGAGCCACAACCCTTTGCTTGATTGACTGCCAACTCACCAAACTTGACCCGTAGAAGAATATCATTCCAGTTGTGCTCTTCCTTGTGTCAATATCACCGGCAAGGTCGCTATCGATGTAGCCGATCAATCGTGCTTCTCTTGTTTACAACTTGCACGCGGGTTGCGTGATGACTGACGATCGGGCACCACTTGCCAGGACGAACAGTGGCTGCAGATGGGCCCATGGTTGACTGGTGAGGTTGGCATCGTTCCTTTTTCAGCGTAAAGTCGAGTTAAGTTTTACTGTAGTTATTTTTATATAACCTATATGTTTTAATAATTTTTAACGACTTTTTAAAATTTTGAGAGTTCATATTGAAAATCTTAAAACTATTTTTAATTATTTTTCAGTCTCTTTAAACCCATTTTCGAGGACTCTCGACTTTTGCTGTAGTAAAACTCAGCTTTACTTAACATCGAAAAGTACAAGGCCTAAGCCCATATAATTTGCTCTATCTATATTAGGACGACAGCCGTGTGTGAGGCAGTGAGGATGCGTATTTTTTTGTGCATTTTTTTAAATAATATAAAAAATCATATTAATGGAAGTAAAAAGAATGATTTACACCGTCGATTGTTGTAGCCGGAAGGATAATGGATTAAACTAAAAAATATTATAAATTTAGAATTAAAAATAATATAAATAAGGGTACAAATTTTAAAAAAGAGCCCATATCCAGGGATTACGAAACCGTGGTTAACCGGTCGAAAACCGCGGTTAACCGGTGAACCGGTGGGGGTCGGTTTATGGAAAACCGACCGGTTAGGTTTGAATTAAATTCAAATTTGGTTCAAATTTGAAAATCCTTGAAAAAATCTGAACAAATTCCATAAAATAGTAAAGGTTATTATATGAGTATTGGCTGAAACAGAATTTGAAAATTCAAAATTTTTATGCGTTTTTCGTTTTTATTCAATTTTTTCTCTAATTTTTCTATTTTCAGCTAAACCAGACCGGTTAGCCGAGCTAACCGGTCGGCTAACCGGTAAAACCGGTGGGTTAACCGGCCGGGCCGTTTTTTGAATATGAATTTGAATCTGACCGGTTTTCCAACGAAATTTCTGGTTAACCGCGAAAACCGGTCGGTTAGCCGAGCCGGACCTCCCCCGGTTTTTGCTATAGGCTCGGTTATGTAATCCCTGCCCATATCAACCAAAATGAAAAATATATACATTTAAATAAAAACAAAAAAGGAATAATGTCAGATTAATAGAAAAGATACCAAATCTACTACGGCTTACAAATAAAAAACATAAATTTGAAATAAAATGAAATAAGAGCTATCAAATTAATGAAAAGAGTTCATATCAACTATAAACACAAATAAAAATAAATAAATTGAAAATAAAATAATAAAAATAATAGTCCATGTAACATTAAAATTCATATCGTCTAAGGAAAAAAATGCATAAATTAAGAATACATATAATAATAAAATAAGAGTCTGGGTTAGATCAAACAATGGCATAAATCTAACCGCGTAGATGCCCGGAAAATGGAGCCACAATAAATCCTAAAATTCAAAAAAAATCCACATTAATTGAAATGAAAAAAATATTTATACTTTTTGTGGGTCTAGATTATAACAGATTAGATTTAAAAAATAGTTTGTATCAACAATAACAAAAGAAATAAAGTCAAACTAAAAAATAGAAATAAGTGACTATACAACTATACAAGATATAAAAACAGTAGAAATCCAGGGGGAAAAATAGTCCACGTGATATTAAAAGAAATACTTCGTATCTGCTACAATAAAAAGTTACATAAATTAATGATAATAAGAGTCTATGCCAAATTAAAAACAATTAAAATAAATTTATCCGGGCAAACACGCGGGACATTGGGCTCTTTGTAATAGAAAAACTGGAGGGCACGCGGTTGCATCGTTTCAGAGCCTTGCAGTTCCGGCATTTGAGCTGCTCCGGTGCTGAGAATGGTATGGGCGTATCCACGGCGAGAGCGCGGCGGCGAGCCTTGCCACCTCCTCCGAGGAGTGCCCGGCGCTGAGGGTGATGCGCAGCCTGCATGCCAGAATTCAACAACGAGCCGAATCACTAGCTAGTCAACCACATACATGATGAAGATAACACGTACGGCCACATCAGCTAGCTCATCAGATGGTACCTGCAGGAGTTCGCCGGGACGGCCGGCGGCCGGATTTGTGTGACGTGGAACCCGCAGCTCAGCACATGCCTGCATGAGCATGGTCAGGTCGATCACATTCACAAGATCTCTGATCGAAGTCGATAGTCCTGAACGAATCCGAATTGTGTGCGGGTTGGTGCGTACCTGCTAGCCCGGAGCGCCTGCTCTTCGCCGCCGACGACGACGGCGACGATAGGACTGCGGATGTCGAGGCCGGTGAGCGACCGGAGCTCGCGCACCCGACTCCACAGCGCCGCCCGCCGCCATGCCTCCTCCTTCGCCAGGTACACCGCGGCTGCATGCATGCGTACACACGCACAGCAAACGGAATCCACCTCCTCCGAGGAGTGCCCGGCGCTGAGGGTGATGCGCAGCCTGCATGCCAGAATTCAACGAGGAGCCGAATCACTAGCTAGTCAACCACATACATGACGAAGATAACACGTACGGCCACATCAGCTAGCTCATCAGATGGTACCTGCAGGAGTTCGCCGGGACGGCCGGCGGCCGGATTTGTGTGACGTGGAACCCGCAGCTCAGCACATGCCTGCATGAGCACGGTCGATCACATTCACAAGCTCATCGAAGTCGATAGCCCTGAACGAATCCGAATTGTGTGCGGATTGGTGCGTACCTGCTAGCCCGGAGCGCCCGGTCTTCGCCGCCGACGACGACGGCGACGATAGGGCTGCGGATGTCGAGCGCCTGCTCTTCGCCGCCGACGACGACGGCGACGATAGGACTGCGGATGTCGAGGCCGGTGAGCGACCGGAGCTCGCGCACCCGACTCCACAGCGCCGCCCGCCGCCATGCCTCCTCCTTCGCCAGGTACACCGCGGCTGCATGCATGCGTACACACGCACAGCAAACGGAATCAAAAACACCGCAGATTAATTCACACCGGATGATCGACAAATTCACTCTAATTGGTCGGACATGGGATGATCGGAGTACTGTCTGGTACCGTTGAGGGCGGCGACCATGGGCACCGGCAGCGTGGTGGAGAACACGAAGGAGCGCCCCCGCGACTGGATCAGCTTCCTCCATCTCTCGCTGGATCAATAATTCAGTAAGGAGATGCATACAGCACGTACATACATACACATCGCTCGCTGAAGAAATCGCATTCAGAAGCAGAACTGCAGAAGCAGCAGAGCTGGATGACCTGCATGCGATGAAGCCGCCCTGGCAGCCGGCGGCCTTGCCGAGGCCGCCGACGCAGATGTCGACGCCATCCTCGCAGCCCAGCATCTCCGCCGCGCCGCCGCCATTCTCGCCGCACACCAGCGTGGCGTGAGCCTTTACACATTACATATATGATACATCACAGCAGCACATGCATTACCACCGATTCAGGAATTTATTGTGGTTTTTACTGATCAAGAAGCACGACCAATCGATCCATGCCGTACGTACATCGTTCGCGTACGTACGTGATCTCTAGATACTCACTTCGTCGATGACGAGAGAAGAAACCCGTGCTTCTTGCGCAGCGCCACCAGCTCATTCAACGGAGCAAAATCACCATCCATGCTGAATAGACTGCATCCATCGGACACACCGCAGATGAGATCATGGCACAGGAAAAGTAGAATCTTTTGGATGTGCCGTTGCCAATTGTATAGGGACATCCATATCTACACGTGAGATCATATCCTAGCTAGGACGCAAGAATTTCACGCCCTACTCTGTCTTCACATTTCATGGATCTCAAGGCACGTTCTAACCACGTGGCAGTGGTCGACGGACAAGATGCACGTGTTACACACACACACACACACACATATTGACAAGTCAACAACGCTGGTTCTCAACCGAGTATCTCACCTATAGCAGTAGCTGCTACGTCTAGGCCAAATATATATTTTCTTTGGCAAATTTTGTTAGAAAAATAAAAAACCAGTAATTGACCACAGGTTATTTTGGCTGTATCCATACCCTCAACGGCCTCAAGTAATATTTGCCGCCCAAAATTTTCCCTAACGAGAATTAATTTATTTACCTGTCAGTGACAACGACTTTCTTCGCCATCGTGCAACGCGATCTGCACACACGTACGTCAAGCAGCATCAGAGCGTTGTCCAGATCGCAAAATACTACATGTATGTGTACTATCGCAATCGCATAATTAAACATTTCTACAAGGAATAGCTACATCATAACGAATAACGAAAGGACATGTGCTGATGTGCATGCATACAGGAGGGCGTCGAGCTGCGCGACGTCGCGGTGAGCGTAGACGAAGAGCTTGGTCTCTCCCTGCCGCTCGATGAGGCGTACGTATCCCGTCGACAATGGATATGTGGTTCAGCGCGTCCGAGAAGACGGCCACCTTCTCTTCCTCCGCCGGCCGCCGGCTGCTCCCACCCGGAGCCGCCAGGATGGAGCTCACGCTGCCCAGCGCGGTCATCACCGCCACGTTCGCCGCGTACCCAGTAGGGCAAAGAACACAGCTCTGCAACACACAACACGACGTCGACGAGGACACGTGACAAACAAGTCCGGAAGTCCGGCCTCTGTGTCCTTTTCATCTTTTTACCCATCGATCGATGATGCCCAAAGATATGCATCTGTGCGCCGCCGTTTCTCTATGGTAGTCGTAATAACTTCGTATAGCATACATTATACGAAGTTATACGACAAACAATGACATAAATCTAACCGCGCAGATGCCCGAAAACAGAGCCACCACAATAAATTCTAAAATTCAAAAAAATCCACATTAATTGAAATAAAAAAATATTTATACCGTCAATTGTTGTGGGTCTAGATTATAACAGATTAGATTTTAAAAATAATTTGTATCAACAATAACAAAAAAAGTAAAGTCAAACTAAAAAATAGAAATAAGTGACCATACAACTATACAAGGTATAAAAACAGTAGAAATCCAGAGGGAAAATAGTCCACGTGAGATTAAAAGAAATACTTCATATTTGCTACAATAAAAGTTACATAAATTAAT
Source organism: Raddia distichophylla (assembly GCA_005191435.1). Classification (NCBI taxonomy): domain Eukaryota; kingdom Viridiplantae; phylum Streptophyta; class Magnoliopsida; order Poales; family Poaceae; genus Raddia; species Raddia distichophylla. The sequence continues at coordinate 2,925,645 of SPJY01023417.1, forward strand.
GATAATAAGAATCTATGCCAAATTAAAAACAATTAAAATAAATTTATCCGGGCAAACGCGTGGGACATCGGGCTCTTGGTAATAGAAAAACTGGAGGGCACGCGGTTGCATGGTTTCAGAGCCTTGCAGTTCCGGCATTTGAGCGGCTCCGGTGCTGAGAATGGGATGGGCGTATCCACGGCGAGAGCGCGGCGGCGAGCCTTGCCACCTCCTCCGAGGAGTGCCCGGCGCTGAGGGTGATGCGCAGCCTGCATGCCAGAATTCAACAACACTAGCTAGTCAACCACATGATGAAGATCACACGTACGGTCACATCAGCTAGCTCATCAGATGGTACCTGCATGAGTTCGCCGGGACGGCCGGCGGCCGGCCGGATTTGTGTGACGTGGAACCCGCAGCTCAGCACATGCCTGCATGAGCACGGTTGGTCGATCACATTCACAAGCTGATCGATCGAAGTCGATAGTCCTGAACGAATCCGAATTGTGTGCGGATTGGTGCGTACCTGCTAGCTCGGAGCGCCTGCTCTTCGCCGCCGACGACGACGGCGACGATAGGGCTGCGGATGTCGAGGCCGGTGAGCGACCGGAGCTCGCGCACCCGACTCCACAGCGCCGCCCGCCGCCATGCCTCCTCCTTCGCCAGGTACACCGCGGCTGCATGCATGCGTACACACGCACAGCAAACGGAATCAAAAACACCGCAGATTAATTCACACCGGATGATCGACAAATTCACTCTAATTGGTCGGACATGGGATGATCGGAGTACTGTCTGGTACCGTTGAGGGCGGCGACCATGGGCACCGGCAGCGTGGTGGAGAACACGAAGGAGCGCCCCCGCGACTGGATCAGCTTCCTCCATCTCTCGCTGGATCAATAATTCAGTAAGGAGATGCATACAGCACGTACATACATACACATCGCTCGCTGAAGAAATCGCATTCAGAAGCAGAACTGCAGAAGCAGCAGAGCTGGATGACCTGCATGCGATGAAGCCGCCCTGGCAGCCGGCGGCCTTGCCGAGGGCGCCGACGCAGATGTCGACAGATTAAAGATGCATTGGAGGGCTGCTAGGAGATCCCCGCAAATAAAGTCCCAGCAGGATTTGAAGAAGTCCCAGGTGAAACCGTTCGGCCCTGGAGCTTTGTCGTTTGGGAGGGACATAACGACTAGCTTGAGCTCTTCCAGGGTCAACGGTTCTTCGAGGGAGGATAGGTCGACGATAGGGAGGCCCAGGTACTCCCAGTTGAAACACCTATTGGCGGCAGGGTGGTTGAGCACGGAATCTTGACCGAAAATAGAGTTGAAGTGGTGGTGCAGCCTATCCGCTATATCTTGAAATTCCGTATGCAGGCCGGAGAGGGATTGAAGAGAGTGAATGAAGTTTTTTCGGCGTCGGCCATTCGCCCTGAGGTGAAAATACTTGGTGTTGGCATCGCCGAGCCTTAACCAAGATAGGCGAGATCGTTGCTTCCACTTGATTTTCTCAATGACGCTTAGTCCCAACACTCTGGTCTTAAGCTGGCGTCGTAGAAAAATCTCCTCGGGTGAGAGTGACCGCGAGGATGGCGTCTCTGATCTCCTGGCTCTCTAAGGTGTCTTCGACGGAAACCATGGCATTGCTTGATCAAACTCTCTTCTCCGTGGATTCTCTCCCTAATTTTGCCAACGATTGGGATTTCAAACTAGGTCGGTCTTTTTGCTCGACAAATCTCTCGCCGCTTTGGTTGTTCGATGGATTTTGGTTCTCGATATTCAAAATTAAGTGTTTCTGGAGTTCTTGCTTCTTGCCAATTTTTCCCGTTTTACTTTCTGGTTGACTGAGGAAAATGTTGCTGTTGTTCTTCAAAATTGTCTAGGTGGATCTACTTCTTGATTTCATGTTTCTTGTTGTTATGACTATGGATTTTGTTTCGAAGTTTCTTCCAATAAGGTTGGTCATGCTGTGAGACGTCTCTCGTCATTAGCTACTAAAAATTTAGCCACTAAAAATTTCACTGTACACTTTCATCTATGGAGGATGGGGTCTGATTTCCGTAAAGACTACATGCTTTGTCCACAAGAGCGTGAGAATCAATGGATAATGATTTCTTCTAGGAAGAAACGAAGGGCTAGCTTGAACAGTTCTCGTTTGGCTCATTTCTCAGATCATGTTTCCTGGGTGAATTACATTTCTTCAGATCCCACAGATGGTTAGAGTGCAATTTCTTCTCCCAAGGATTCAGCTCTTGTTGGTGATTATGCAATTTGTTTGGAAAATCAAAGCACTACTATTGATTCCAATCGTCCTCTTATGAACTCGGAGCAACCTACAGCTTTTGAAAGCTTGAATCCTGCCTCTTGCTCCGTTTGTTTTAGGATTGGGCCATCATGCAAATTCATGTACCAGTGCCGTCCGTTACTGTTTCCGCCGATTTTGTTTGAATAAGCGGGCCTATCGATCATCACAACGTTTGATGGCGACACGAAGTTTCCAAAGTTTCTACCGGGCCAGTTGCTTTGACTGCTCCATCTCAGGCCCAACAATGCACAACTGGGCTCTACCTTCTTGGCAGAATGAGCAATCTTCGCAGGATTCCCTACTTCGTCGCTCTCTGCTCTTCTCCTTGTCTTGCTTTGGTTCCCGTGCCATCTACCTTGCCCCAAATCTAGTCTCCTCTTCCATCTTCTCTCCAATGGCGAATGTGGAGGTCTTCTTCCTGGATCACTTCGTAACGAAAGGAATGGAGAAAGTGGATGGTGGTTCTCATCGGCGTCCCAGGGTGGATGTTGGTGCTGGATGAGGATGTTTATATGCAGCAACTTCTAGGTTTCGAAGATTCTCAGCGTCCATCTTATATGTGCAAACTCCAGAAGACACTTTATGGTCTCAAACAATCGCCTTATGCTTGATTTTCACGGCATAGCTAACGACTGCATTAGCTTGGTTTCCAGTCCTCCAAGACCGATATTCCTCTCTTTTTTTTGTCATGGGGACATCACCATATATATGCTTGTGTATGTGGATGATATTGTTCTCATTGGTTCTTCCCAAAAGGTTGTCGATCATCTGCTACGCACCTTGTCTTCCTCCTTTCCAATCAAGGATCTTGGTCGGTTGCACTATTTTTTTGGGATTGAAGTCGCCTACAATTCATGAGGAATCACCTTGATGCAGCACAAGTATGCCTCCAATCTTCTTCACCGAGCTCACATGGAGAATTATAAAAGAGTCTCAACCCCCATGTTTGTTACAGACAAGCTTGCACATGATTGTGGTACAACTCTTTGTGATGTTAATGCTTTCAACCATAGAAACATGGTCGAGGGACTATAATATCTCACATTAACATGGTCAGATATTTCCTTTGTTGTAAATAAGATTTGCCAATACCTTTCTAAATGCACTGATGTGCATTAGGAGGCGGTCAAGCGTATCTTAAGATATATCAAGTTGCTACATGGTTTTGTATTCAACGTTCCAAACTCCACTCTGTTGAGTGTGTTCACAAATGCAGATTGGGCAGGTTGTATGGATGATCGCAGGTACATAGGATGTTTTGCATATTCCTTGGTCCTAACCCTGATCTCATGGAGCTCTCAAAAGCAACCCCCAAGGTCCAAGTCTAATACTGAAGCTGAATACAAGGCCTTGGCAAATGGTGCTACTGAAGCAACATGGACACAATTATTGTTAAAAGAATTAGGCGTATGATAGCCGCGACCTCTAGGATCATGGTGCGATAATATTGGAGCTACCTATCTAACAAGTAATCCTATCTTTCATGCACGAACAAAGCATATAGGGTGGATTTTCACTTTGTCAGGGAGAAGGTCGCATTGGGCACGCTTGATGTTCGTTTTGTATCTTCCAATGATCATATAGCTGGTGGATTCACCAAACCAGTTACACGCTACATGCTTGATCGCCTCCGTCAATCTGAACCTTGTCGTGGTTAAGATTGAGGAAAATGTAAACATGGTAGTTAACGATCTGTTAGACATTTACACAATAGTTTCACCTCAATGCATATACTGTCTAGATTGAATATAAGGGACCATGGTGGGTTTTTGTACTTGTGCAGCTAAAAAACTTTTGCACCAAATATTTTGCCATGGATTACCATGTTGACAAGATTTACGAACACGAGTAAGTTTGTTGCGCTAGTTAATTTACACCGGTCACCACTAATATGGCCACATTTCATTATCTAGTTCATTTTTAACTAGCTAGTGCAAAGAAATTTTTTGACCCAAATTTGCAGTGTAATAAATTAGTTAGCTACCCGGAAGCCGTGGATCGTACCAACTTGCACTTTCACTGTACATTGGCACACATATATATCCTCTCTATATAAATCGCCATTATATAATTGTCTCCTGCCGCCTGGTCTCTTAAATTTCGCGCAGGGCCCGGCACTTCACTTCTTGACAGTGCCTCCAACCAAACCTGCCTCTCGACCCTCTCCCCTGTGCTATAACTTCTACTTTAGAGCTCTTTAAACTTCCTCTAAGGCATAACAGACTGGAGCATAAAACACCATTGAGATCTAATTTTGACAGATTCAACTATTATTTACAACCTCCTTTTATTGTTTATCTCTATTTTTTTCTTTTTCTTTTATTTGCTACTAGACCGATCTAACTTAATAAAATCCCTATTGGTGATACTTAGAGCATGAGCAGCAGCTCTCCAATCAGTAGCGGCCTGCATCAACTGCAGCAAGGAAATTCAAACTCCGTTGGGCGGGCAGCAAGGAAGCAACAAGGAAATTCAAACACGCGCTATTTAGGGAGCTGATGCAAGCAGAGATACAAGAGCTGCTGCTCATGCTCTTAAATGCATAGAGTTTTTATCTATAACTAGTTGGTCCAATAATGCCCAAGTTTAGAGGCGTCTTAAATAATTATGCAAAGAAGCTCTAAAAGCATTCATTTATGGGAAGGAACTGCCTGAGGAATGAACGTTTCGAAAGATATAAAGAAGTTTAGAGGATGGAGGGAATCTTTGCAAAAGATGTTGAGAATAGTGTTGCAAGGAATGAGATTATGTAGGATTGCTCTAAGCCTTAAAGACCGGTCGTATGACCATCTTAATTATAGATATTGCATCTAAAACCTTCTTTGATTCATGGTTTGGTTTGATTTTGTTTGTTTGAATCAAAATTTGTCATTTTTCTATAGATCATTCAATATATTATTTTGTAATATTTTTTTTGGGTGGCTTTGTGGGGTTTTTCTCATTTTTTTAGTATTTCCATGTCTCTTTTTAAAGACTCTTAATTTTTTTTAAAGCAAATCAAACCGAATTGCGAATAAAAAATGACCTTAAGTATACAATGTACGAGGGAGGCTTAACACTACTATGTCCTCACTCCTGGACCCTGCATGTTGTACCTTTCTAATGTCTTCTTTTCTTTTTCTAATTAGGATTGCTCTAAGCCTTAAAAACCGGTCGTATGACTATCTTAATTATAGATATTGCATCTAAAACCCTCTTTGGTTCACGGTTTGGTTTCATTTTGCTTGGTTGAGTCAAAATTTGTCATTTTTCTATAGATCATTCAGTATACCATTCTATAATATTTTTTTGAATGGCTTTGTGGGTTTTTTTCTTCTCATTTTTAGTATTTATGTCTTTTTATAAAAACCCTCAACTTTTAATTTAAACAAATCGAACCGAACTGCAAATAAAAAATGACCTAAGTATACAATGTACCACATATGCTTAATACTACTCTGTCTCACTCCTGCTGGACCTTGCATGTTGTACCTTTCTAATGTCTTCTTTTCTTTTTCTAATTATTAGTGGCTATTAGTGTCTTTCTTTTGTGTTATTAGGTTGTGATCCCTCCTATAAAAGAAATATATGTTGTCTAAAGTATTGCAAATAAAACTTCGGACCCGGAATCTCACCCTCCGGTCGGCCCTCTCCTACACACGTTTGGCGACCGCAGAGTCTCCTGCCAGTGAGCGCCTGCTCTTCGTTGGCCACTGCCGATGCCTTCTTTGCCGAGGCATCGAGCAAACACACAAAAGGCCTTATTTATTATAGTTTAAATTAAATTAAATTTTTATTTTGTATAAACCAAATGATGTAATACTTTTCAATCAGTTTTATAGAATTTTAAATAGTTCACAAAATAATTTATTTTATAATATTTTGAACTCTTTAAGACGTGGGGTTAAAAAAAATTTAAACAAAAGTTTTCAGAAACTTTTTACTTAAATAAACAAGGTCAAAGTTTGGCGGGTGGTCGACGAACGGCGAGCGTGAGGAGTAGTGGGCACACGATACCTCATCAAATATGGCGTCTGCATGCATCGCCCTGCGCTATTCTAATCTCGCGTCGGCGTAGCTAATGGGAGGGGACATGACTTGGCGGCTTACTTTGTGAATGACGCAATGGTAGTATAGCGCCCCTGATGTGCATTTCTATCTTATTGATACACTACAGGAATCGAAACTTCTGTAGCCGCCGACACAGATAAGAATACCGCCGACATAGCTATTTGTCGGCGGCCGGCCGCCGACGCAGCTCCGCCGACGTTGCGTCGCCGACACAGATGATAATTGTCGGCGGCCCCGCCGACAAAGATTCATGGAAGGCAAGCCACCTGGGTTACCTCTGTGTCGGCGGCAAAACTAGCCGACCACACATGGTCCCCTTAACGAAAACGGCGCTCTGGCAAGTGGACCCCACATTGGAACGACAGGACGGCACGTGGCACCTTTCTGTGGTCGGTTTGGTCAGAAGCCACCGACACAGGGCAACGGAGGAGGCGGCAATGCGTGCATCTATGTCGGCGGCCTTCCGTTGGACCGCCGACATAGGTTGTGGTTTATGTCGGCGGCTATACTGACACCGGCGGCATTAGTTCTGGCTGGGAGGGGGCTCCTGGATATATCAGTGTGGTCGGCTATAGTGACGACCGACGACATAGATAGTTTTCCAAAAAAAAAAAATCTGGTAGTTGGCCTAAGATAGCTCGCTTCAGTTGTATGAGTTGTTAGCCTTGTACAGGTTTGTTATTAGTAGTTGTTGAGCTATCTTTGGCCGATCTTATCTGGTTGTTACTCTCTGTAATCTTTGGCACGTTTTGTTGCCGTATATTAACATGTAAGCAGCGCACGGCACAGGTGTGACTGTTTCTACCAAATCACTTCCGCACCTCTGATTTCTTTCATGGTATCAGAGCTTCTGGAATAGATTCAATCCACAAACATGGCTGGCAGTTCCTCCTCCGCGTCTGGACTTGCCTCCATGATCACCCATCCCGTTTCAGAGAAACTCACCAAACACAACCATGCTACATGGAAAGCTCAGGTCGTCGCCACAATGCGCGGCACTCGCCTAGAAGGCTACCTCACCGGCAAGACTAAAAGTCCTGATGCTGAGATTGAAGGCAAAGATGGCAAGGATGGAGATGAGACCATCAAGATCGCCAATCCTGCCTATGAAGACTGGCTAGCTGCGGACCAACAGGTCCTTAGCTTCCTCCTCGCCTCCGTGTCCAAGGAGATCTTGGCTCAGATCGCGGTCAAACAAACCGCGGCGGAGGCATGGCGCACAATCGAGACCATGTTCGCGTCGAAGACACGAGCGCGCGCGCACGGTGAATACGCTCTTGGCCCTGGCTACAGCCCAGAAAGGGAACATGACGGTGACCGAATACGTCGCGAAGATGCGTGCTCTCGGTGATGAGATGGCTGCAGCAGGACGGTCTCTCAATGATGAAGAACTGGTGGAATACATCCTCACCGGGCTAGACGACGAGTACGATTCAGTGGTCTCTTCGGTTCTTGCTCGATCTGAGCCCATCTCTGTGAGCGAGCTGTACGCTCAAATGCTCGCCTTCGAGACTCGGCTGGATATGCGGAGCAACGGCAACTCGTCCGGGTCCTCCGCCAACGTTGTAAATCGACATGGGCGTGGTGGCACTGGGCGCTTTGGGCGTGGCAGCCGTGGAGGAAGGACTGCCAATGCTCCTACACAGCGCGGCGGCCGCGGGTACAACTCCAATGGCAGCAACAATCCTTGGCAAGGAAGCAATGGCACGCGTGTGAACTCCAACAACAACAACTCTTCAGATCGCCCACAATGCCAAGTCTGTCACAAAACCGGCACTGCTGATAGGTGCTGGCACAGGTATGACGAGAACTATGTTCCTGACGTCAGGCATGCTGCTGCTGCTACAAACTCCTACACCGTAGACACAAACTGGTATACGGACACGGGAGCTACTGATCAAATAACAGGGGACTTAGAGAAGCTGTCTTTCAGAGAAAAATACAATGGCGGTGATCAAATTCACACGGCAAATGGAGCAGGTATGGACATTAGTCATGTTGGTAAAACTACAATTCTTACCCAGAATCGTAATCTTGATCTAAATCATGTCTTACATGTTCCTCAAGCCACAAAGAACCTTGTTTCCGTTCATCGCCTTGCTACGGATAATAATGTCTTTAGAATTTCACCCTAATTTCTTCTTGATAAAGGATCGGGACACGAGGAGCACTCTTCTTAAAGGGCGTTGTCACAAAGGGTTATACCCTCTGTCATCTACAAAGCAAGCTTTTGGAGTTAGCAAGCCCTCTTTTGATAAGTGGCATAGTCGGCTTGGTCATCCTGCAGCCCCTATTGTTCAGAAAGTTATCAGTAGTTTTAATCTTCCTTGTCATGTCGAGTCCAATAAAGAGTCTGTGTGTGGTGCTTGCCAGCAAGCCAAGAGTCATCAGTTACCTTATCCAAAGTCGACCAGTGTATCTAATCATCCCTTAGAACTTATTTTCTCGGATGTTTGGGGGCCGGCACCCGATTCTGTTGGCCGATACAAGTACTATGTCAGTTTTATTGATGATTTCAGTAAATTTACTTGGATTTATCTCTTGAAACACAAGTCTGATGTTTTTCACAAATTCCATGAATTTCAGCAACTTGCTGAACGTCTATTTGATCGAAAAATCATCACCATACAAACCGATTGGGGAGGAGAATATGAAAAACTTCACTCCTTCTTTACCAACATAGGCATATCTCATCATGTCTCCTGTCCTCATGCACATCAACAAAATGGATCTGCTGAAAGGAAACATGGGCACATTGTCGAGGTAGGATTGTCCCTTCTCGCTCACACTTCTATGCCTCTTAAGTTTTGGGATGAAGCGTTTCTTGCTGCCACCTTCCTGATTAATCGTACCCCTAGCAAAGTCATTTCTTATGCTACACCTCTCGAGCGTTTATTCAAGATCAAACCCGAGTATTCATCCCTGCGCATTTTTGGCTGCGCTTGCTGGCCTAATTTGCGCCCCTATAATCGTCGCAAGCTTGAATTTCGCTCCAAAGAGTGTGTGTTTGTTGGATATAGCAACTTGCATAAGGGGTTCAAGTGCCTTGACGTTCCCACTGGTCGCATCTATATTTCCCGTGACGTAGTGTTTGATGAAGGAATTTTTCCCTTCTCCAAGCTGCATCCTAATGCCGGAGCACGATTGAGATCTGATATCCTTCTCCTTCCTCCAATTTTGCATGCTCATAGTCCGATGCCTTCTGGGAATGAATGTGTAGTTGATCCACTGATTAATGCTCCTGCTACTAATGAAGTTCCTGCAGAAAATGATGATTTACAAGGTATCACTGGCAGTGCATCCGATCATGCTACGGATGTTCCGGTTGATCATGCTACGAATGCTCCAGGATCCGTTCCTGGGAGTACGGCGGCAGACCATTTTCCCGCTCCGGGCCCGGATTACGCTGGGCCGAGTCATTCGGCCCCTCCATCGCCTCCTCACCAGTTGATCGGCGATGTGTGTCCTGGCGCATCCACGTCTGTCGTAGCGGGGGAAGACAGGGATCCTACTGCGCCTGCACCCGACGTGATCGTTGATGCAGTTGAGGTCGCTCCAGTTCCAGCCTCGCAACGACCACACACACGACTTCAAGGTGGCGTCAGAAAACCTAAGGTATATACCGATGGTACAGTTCGTTATGGGTGTTTTACTTCCTCTGGTGAACCTCAATGCTTAGAAGAAGCTCTAGGAGACAACAATTGGAAGTTTGCAATGGATGTTGAATATGATGCATTGATGAAAAATAGAACCTGGCATCTAGTTCCACCTCAGAAGGGTAGAAACATCATAGATTGTAAATGGGTCTACAAAATCAAACGTAAAGCTGATGGGAGCTTAGACAGGTATAAGGCCAGATTGGTTGCAAAAGAGTTTAAACAAAGATATGGGATAGATTATGAAGATACGTTTAGCCCAATAATTAAATCTGCCACTATCAGAGTAGTTCTTTCCATAGCTATTTCAAGGGGATGGAATATTTTTCAACTAGATGTTCAGAATGCTTTCTTGCATGGTCTCTTAGAAGAAGAAGTTTACATGAAACAACCTCCAAGCTATGAAGATAAAACTAAGCTCAATTATGTCTGTAAGCTGGATAAAGCTTTATATGGTTTGAAACAAGCGCCAAGAGCGTGGTATTCTCGGCTAAGTGTCAAGTTACAAAGTCTTGGATTTATTCCTTCAAAGGCAGATACGTCTTTATTCTTCTTCAGTAAAGGAGGTATAATTATATTTGTGCTTATCTATGTTGATGATATAATAGTTGTAAGTTCAACACAGAATGCTACTCAAGCATTGTTACATCAGCTCGGTCAAGAATTTGCCCTTAAGGATTTGGGAAAACTTCACTACTTCCTTGGTATAGAAGTAAATTACATACGAGATGGCATAGTGTTGACTCAAGAGAAATATGCGTCTGACTTGTTGAAGAGGGTAGGCATGACGGATTGTAAGGCTGTTTCTACACCTCTGGCAGTAAATGAGAAGCTCTCGGCATCAGAAGGTACTCTTCTAGGGCCAAATGATGCAACACAATATAGAAGCATAGTTGGTGCTCTACAGTACTTGACACTTACACGACCTGATATTGCTTTCCCTGTTAATAAAGTATGTCAGTTCTTGCATGCACCTACAGTAGTTCATTGGGCAGCTGTGAAAAGAATTCTGAGATACCTAAAACAGTCGATCAAAATTGGAATTAAAATTGGCAAGACCAACTCTCTTCTGGTCAGTGGATTTTCTGATGCAGATTGGGCTGGATGTCTTGATGATAGAAGGTCTACAGGAGGCTTTGCTGTGTTCTTGGGCTCCAATCTAGTATCATGGAGTGCGCGCAAGCAACCTACTGTATCTAGGTCCAGCACAGAAGCTGAATATAAAGCTGTAGCAAATGCAACGGCAGAGATCATGTGGATTCAAACACTTCTACAAGAACTTGGCGTTGAATGTCCTCGTGCTGCCAAACTTTGGTGTGATAATATTGGAGCTAAGTATCTTTCTGCTAATCCAGTTTTTCATGCTCGAACTAAACACATAGAGGTCGATTATCATTTTGTACGAGAACGAGTTGCAAGAAAATTATTGGAAATCGACTTTGTCCCTTCAGGAGATCAAGTTGCAGATGGTTTTACTAAAGCTCTTCCTACAAGGCAGCTGGAGAATTTCAAGCACAATCTCAACCTAGCACGGTTGTGATTGAGGGAGGCTGTTAGATAAACATTCTGTAAATCTTGTAACAACCGGTGATAACGTTGGCCTAAGATAGCTCGCTGAAGCTGCCATTAGGCGCGTTCCCAGCCTGGTCACGTCGCCTCGCCATTCAGAGCCGTCGGATCGGCCCGCGCTGGCAGCGGATCGGCCCGACCACCTGTCCCGCCCACGCGCTGCCAATTTTACGGAAAAAACCCTGACTTTCGTCAATTGCTGAGAACGTCCCCACGTATTCGCGGACGAGTCCCTCCTCTGTGCTTATTTCCCCGCGCCAAATTTCAGCCACCCCCCTCAATAATTCCTTCTTTCGCAGCGCTGCCCTTTTGCCCTTCGTAGCTCTGATTTCTTTCACTACTCTGTCTCACTCCCGCTGGACCTTGCATGTTGTACCTTTCTAATGTCTTCTCTTCTTTTTCTAATTATTATTGGCTATTAGTACCTTCCTTTTCTGTTAGGTTGTGATCCCTCCTATAAAAAAAAATATGTTGTCTAAAGTACTGCAAATAAAACTTCGGACCCGGGATCTCACCCTCCGGTCGACCCTAATCTCCTACACACGTTTGGCGACCGCAGTCTCCTGCCAGTGAGCGCCTACTCTTCGTTGGCCACTGCCGATGCCTTCTTTGCCGGGGCATCGAGCGAACACACAAAAGGCCTTATTTATTCCAGTTTAAATTAAATTAAATTAATTATTTTATATAAGCCAAATGATGTAATACTTTTCAATCATCTTTATAGAATTTTAAATAGTTCTTTCTAGAGTTCCCAAAATAATTTTTTTATAATGTTTTGAACTCCTTAAGATGTTTTTCGAGAGGTAAAAAAAAATTAGACTAAAGTTTTCAGCAACTTTTAACTCAAACAAACAAGGTCAAAGTCTGGCGGGTGGCCGACGATTAACGGTGAGCCGTGAGCGTGAGGAGCAGTGGGCACACGATACCTCATCAAATATGGCGTCTGCATGCATCGCCCTGCGCTATTCTAATCTCGCGTCGGCGTAGCTAATGGGAGGGGACATGACTTGGCGGCTTACTTTGTGAATGACGCAATGGTAGTATAGCGCCCCTGATGTGCATTTTTATCTTATTGATAATAATATTGATAAAAACTCTATGAGGACATAATCACTTTTTTATTCGTTGTTTGGTCTGGTTTGGTTGAGCCGAAATTTGTTATTTTTTGTACACCATTCAATGTAATATTTTATAATAAATTTTCAAGATTTTATGGTGTTTTCTGAAAGATCTTGAAAATATATTAATATTTTTTTTAACTTTTTCATGTCTCTTTTAAAAGCCGCCTCTTTTAAAAGCTTTTTAACTTTTGACTCAACCAAACCAAACTGCAAATAAAAGAAGGCCATAATCACAATAAACTTGAATACATTTTTCAGTTTAATGTAAAATATTTTTAGAAATCAGGATATCTGTTGTTCGTTTAAAACATACCATACATTTGTGGGTATTCATTTTACCGTTCTAATATAACCTATTTTACAAAAGTCGTAGCAGTTCAGGAATCTGAGCATGGCCACATCACCCTTAAAATATAGCAAAAGAGATGAGCTTCCACGTCACCCTTAGATCTAGGCCATATGTTGCAGATCCGACGATCCTAGGTTGGCGGTGGATTCACGTGGCTGTTGTTTGGCCACGTCGCCCCGGCTTCACCTTCTCAGCCCCTACTCGCATGGGGGCCGCTCATTCCACCCCCATCTCCCGCTTCCTCGCCTCCCTCTCGGTTGCTCCGCCTCCAACTGCCGCCGCTTACCTCCTCTCCCACGCTGTCGCCGCCGCCCTCACCGCCCCGGTGCCCTGGCGCGGCCGCCTTCTTCCTCCCCCTTCTGCCGCTACTCCCGGCGCCGCCTCCGGACTAGCCGCAGAAGCACGACGGCGCTTGGCCCCGGGGAGGCCGTATCCGAAGACTACGGCTTTGAGGAGGACAGGCCCAGTGACGGCAGCCTCAGCCAGGTCCAGATCCCGCCGCATCCCGTCTAGCTGTCCCCACCGCCGAGGTGCCCCGCAGGGGACCGTCCTCTCCTGTTGTTGATGCAGCCGTCTCTTCGGGAAAAATGGATATGGGCACGGCCCTCCCCGCAGAGGCCAAGTCCATCGAGGCAGGGTTAGGAGCGGCCGCTCACTCGACGCCTCATCACGTCTATGCCGGCGGCACCGCCTCCTTCGACACCGCCGTCACCTACCGCGTGGATCCGGCTGTCGCTACACTCTCCATGCTCGAAATCGACCGTCGTCGATCCTCTTGCGCGTGGATCTTAGCCGCATACAGCCTCTCCGCACTTGGATCCAACTGTCCTCTACCCTGTCGTGCGCCGATCCAGCCACCCCGGCCTCTTTACCTGTGCGCCGGCGCCACCGGTCAGCTTGCCCGGCCGCCGGCGGAAGCTCTTTTTCCTGTTGCCCTGGTTTGGTGCCGGCGGTGATTGGAGGTCAGTGCTCCGCCTCCGCCTCCTCCATCTTCAGGTAGCTGCAGAACTAACATTTTTTTGTGGTCAGACTATTGGACAACATTCGTCTGCTCCAATTGATTTGAGGTTGTGGCCGCTAATACATTTTCATGGTGCTTTTGAGATATATTTGCTCTTCCAGATACACTTCTTAAAGAATGCTTCCTGCTAAGCTGCTATCTGACCCAATCCCGTCTCAGCTTTGGAGAGTTAAAACGATAGGCTAAATGATCTGTGCTACCTCATTAGTGATTGTCATTACACTGTACGAAAATATATCGCCTTTGCAGAGAAACACTTTTGCTAAACAGGGGAATACCCCAGATTCTAATTTGTACTGCTCTTCTTGCTGCTGTTAATTTTTTTAAGAAACATATATGTGTTTTGCTCCGTTTTGTGCTGCCAAAACAAATTTACATATATATTTTGGTGCTCCTTTTGTCGTATTAGTTTAATAATCACAATTGTTATTTCTTTATTTGATAGATCATATATGAATTTCAGCCTCATGCAATAATTGATTCTTTTACTGCTCATGCATACTTCTCAAAATGGGCTACTTTGCTGACAGTCCTGATATAATTGATGAATAACTAGAGTCTTCATCATCCTGATCTTTACCCTCATTAGAGGAGCTTTGGCTCATACCCATCTTAGAGAACATGCCATTTTTTGTAATTAGTTATGAACATAACATAGTACCCTCATCAGAGGAGCTTTGGCTCATACCCATTTTAGAGAACATATCATTATTTACTAATTGGTATGCTTTGGCAGGCTCAATAGAGAGCAGATTATAAATCTTGACAAGAACAGGCGGTGCTCTAGAACAAACTTTTTATGGT
>SPJY01023424.1:0-10041 GCA_005191435.1 Raddia distichophylla
GCTGAAAAGAACTGAGCCTTTAGTCTATAAACTATAAAGACGGATTAACTTGGTTCTTGAATTATCAAAATTCAGCACAAATGGTCCTAACTAATCAAATGGTGGTTTTCACCGATCAGATTTGGTTTGATTAACATCTTACATAATACTTTTTAAAAGTATGTCTCCAAACTAAATTATCTATTAGAGTTTCTAATCATTTTACAATCACAATTTTTCCCTTGTTTTTAGTGCCTTGCATCAATTTTTTTTAATTGGTACAACAATTGTTAGCAACCTGAAAAAACTAAATAGTTGTAAACAAGTTCAAGAAAATATGGTTTTTTTAATGAAATTGTGTAATTATAATAAATCCAAATATATAATTTAATTTGGTTTCCATGGGATCTTTTTATGTAAAATTGCATGTCTTATTTTGGTCAAACATCTTTGATTGGTCAAAACAAACGTTGACTCCGTTGAGGGGCCATTTGCGACTGAATTGACATAGTTTTAGAGTTCAAGGATCAAATAGGTATAGATCAATAGTTCTAGGACCAAGATGATACATTTTTTTTGTTTTCTAAAGGTATTATAAAATATATGTCAAGTTGATAAGACGGTTATCATACATCAACATAATCCCCCACCTAAAAGTGGGCACGTCGAGTTGCACTAAATGCACACGAATGGGTGTGCCCATTTCTTGGAGTGAAACCCGGGGAACATGATATATAACCCGCTAAGCTACAGCTTGCTCCTCATGTTTATTATTGGTTTCTTAATGAATAGTGGCTAGCTAGAGTATAACATAAGCATGCTCGTCAAATTATTTGACATATCTGTCTATTTACTTATCTTTATTTAAATTTAAAATAATTTAATAGTATTTGAATATGTTAGTATTTTGGTAGTTCAGCTTACATTTACTCCCAATTCAAACTAGTGTTTGAATCTGCACAATATGGCTGGAGAAATATTTATAGAGCATGTTCTATTTTATGGAACTTCTAATTAATACGCTTAAGCCAAATTGGTGCGTATGAACATGGTATTGATGTAGAGATGGGTTTTTTTTCGAAAAGGCTTTGAGCCGGACGGCCAGCCCGTCCGGTCTCGCGCGCGCGCGCCGCGAAAGGCGCCAGGGGGCGCGGCATGCTGCATGCGGGTGGGTCCCGCGGCCTTTTTATTCTTTCGGCAACCATAATTTTTGACTGGATGCTCCAATCGACAAACCGTTTGCACCAACGTGTTCCTCATATTTTTACGAACAAAACAAGATATATGTTGCCATATAATCCTTCAAACTTATCTGGTGAAACTTGGGATTTGTCTAGTAAAACTTGGGTTTCATACTCGTAAAACTTTGCCGAACTGTCAAGTTTCATCAGGTTCCATCCAAGTTTTTTTAAGTTTCATCAAGTTTCATCAGGTCAGTTCAAGTTTCATCAGGTTTCAACAGGTTTCACCCAAGTTTCATCAGGTTACATCGAAGTTTCATCGAAGTTTCATTAGGTTTCATCAGCACACAGCCAAGTTTCATCAAAACACGGCCAAGTTTCGCTACTATAGATGTAAGTTTCATAAGTGCCTTCTCCTAGTTTCACATCAAAAAAATAAAAAAAGTGAAAAAAATTTAAAAAAATTAAAAGTATTTAAAATGGGTTGCTCTCGATTTTAGAAGAATTATGAAATTTATTCCACGTATTTGGAACACTGTTTGAATTTTGTACAAAAAACAGAAGTTTAATCGGGATTTAAATCAAACGATGACTAGCAGCGCATCGCCTTCTTCCATTTTACGCGGGAGCACATGCATGCGTTCGATCCACGCGGGCGCCGTCGATCCTACGGCTGGGGCAGGTCCGGCGCGCCAGTGTCCGGATGGACGTCCGGACGCTGGCGCTCGCCTTTTTTTATCCCATTATCTAAAAACAATTCTACCAATCTCTTCAACAGGCAACTAGGACAGCTCCAAGATATAGTGTTTATAGTGATAAAAAATCTCTCGCTCTTCGCTGGTTTATCGGTGAAGAATGGTTAGCTATTTTTTTTTAAAGAGGGGCGGGAGAACTGCCGACCTATTTCATTGATAAGCAGGAGAAAATAAAATAAAAACCCTTGCAAACACGGGGTACAACCGCAGCGTTCTACTGCAACCCTGGCCAAAGCCAGACACACCTCCGGTCACTGCCGGGAACACCACCGAAGCCCACTAGACCAACGGTCGAACAGGGAGAGATATAAGAGAGGGAGAAGGGAAAACACCACCAACACTCACGCAGCGACGAACGACTAGCTAATCCCATGAACGGTTAGCTATTTGGATCTCTGCCTTTTCGCCTGAAATGATTAATACGCTTTTCTACAAGAAAATATCTTCATTAAGCCAATGCGGCTTGCTAATCCCATGAATGTCAAGCCTTCTTTGGATAAACACTCAGGAGCCTCCTTATCTCCTCCAGGTTCTTGCCATTCTGATTAGAGCGTCTAGCTTGATTCGACAGCACAGCAGATCTACATCCCACCTGATGCATCATCCTTCCATGTTCAGATTCATTTTTATCTACCTTTCACCCATCTATTCTGTGTGAAAATCTTTTTGAGCAAGCATTTTGTGATAATCTCATGATCCAGTAATCCATCACACACTGGCTAGCTCTCTCTTTCTCCTGATAAGTTCATGACGTTTCTTCCTCCTCCCGTCTCTGTCAACGCTGCCATCTCTTCCAACTCCTCGCTGCAGTGCAGTCAACTGAAATCAATCCAGTCTCCATAACATCAATCAATAAATAAAAGCAGGTGAGCTCGCACGTGCGGGGAAGATTTTTGTCTATCTTGATGGCTTTTCTCATTACCATGAAGCATGCCCAAAATGAACCCAATCGCTCTAGCTAGAGAATCGTTGAAATTTCACTTATAATTTGAATCCTTGTACTATGTTTTGCTGCTTCTTGGGCTACTCGTGTAACCGGTGGTGGGCACAGAATTTTGAAAGCGGGCATACATAATTCGTACTAAAGAGCTACGTTAACCAAGAGGGCTAGAGCAGCAGTGCTTAGAGTTTCATTAAAGCACTTGTATTAGCAAATATACTAGGTGACAGTATAATTTAGATTTGGCCATCCATTCGAGAAGCCTTCCACACAAAATGTATACTTTCTTTACGAAACGGTCAAGCACGAGCGAGAAAAACTGACTAACATACTTAGAAAAGAAAACATGACATTACATTATTACACTTCATGGCCGGGCTACAGGAAGAGGTACTACCAGGTACCACCTTCCATGAGCCATTGGATCCAATCAAATGGATGGACAAGATTTAAGGTACCAAGAGGTACCAATAACTAATGACTGTAAAAAAAAACTTATGTATTCATGTGTACCATAAAAATTCCCTTTTATTAATCAAAGGGGACAGTGTTGACGAGCGTAAGCCGACCAGTTTTGATCAAGAGGCTTCCCTGTTGACTTTCCTGTCGGCTTTTCTAATACCCAAGTGGGTTTCGAAGAGGCAGGACAAATTCCATCGAGCCTTTCTCTGGCGGCGGGGAGAGGAGTCATGTAATGGTGGGCACTCACTTGTCAACTGGCGAACTGTGTGCCGACCAAAGAAGATGGGTGGCCTTGACACCCTGGATCTTCAGAAATTTGATATATCTCTTCATTTGAGGTGGCTATGTCTCGATTGGACCGACCTAGGTAGACCTTGGAATGGCTCTCCGATACCCTACAGTGATCCTGACAGAGTGTTCTTTCGTATGGCCACATGCGTCACCATCCAGAATGGCCAGAAGGCTAAAGTTTTGCTAGACAATTGGCTGCAAGGTTTAACACCGTGCAACATCGCGTCCAACCTCTTCAACATCGCAAGAGGAAAGAATCATAACGTCACATATTTACTTCCCAATGGTAGGTGGATAGACATGGTGCGATATCTCAACACGGTGGAGTAGCTTTAGGACCACCTCCACTTTTGGAGCCACGTTGTGTTGTGATGCTCACAGATGTAGTTGGTGAAATCATTTGGACTACAAACTCGAATGGTCTGTTCTCCACTAGGTCGGCCTACCATCTCCAATTTCTGGGCAACATGGGTTGGTCCATTGGAGACACCATCTGGAAGGCATAGTCAGAAAACAAATGCAAATTATTTGCCTAGTCTCTCGCCCATGGACGCATACATACGGTTGACACCCTGGCTCGAAAAGAATGGTCACAAATTGTTAATAAAATGACAGAGCGTCTACCCGTTTGTTCAAAAAAATTGATCAAAAGGGCTAGAAGAGTACTCAACAGGGCTCTCGGGAGTGAGCGTGGCCTGGTCGGATTCGCGCCTTGCGGTCTGGGCACCGGTCATTTGCGCTTGATCCGAAGCCTGATCGGATAATTGTTGTCAGTTGTCACCCCGGATTTCCCCGAAAGATTTGGCCGCTGTCATCCGAGATTACTCTAGTGGTTTCTTCTTCTGCATGATGGATAATTATCTGACCCATCTGGTGTTTTCGGCTACTTTATGATCTGTTCCTTTTCAGACCAGGCGGGCTGCTTCTGCAGTTTGAACATTCTATTCTATCACGTGTGAGACGCGTTACTCACGAAGCTGTGGGATTGCTTGCTTGAGGCGTTAATTTCTAGCGTTGTTATCTTTGCACCTGCTTTATTTTTTTTTTGTGAGATTTTTTTAGTGCAGTGACTAACTTGTCTCAAGTGGAACCCAGGGCCGGTCCTGGCATTCCGGGGGCCCGTGGCGAAAACTTATACAGAGGCCTCATCGATCCACCTCTATATATATATATATATATATATCGTAGATGCACAAAAATTACTTCTACAGAACACTTTAAAGTTTATGAAATGACAAATGTAAATTGTAATCATAAACACTTACTTGGCACTTGCCATTATCTTAAAAAATTTCTTCGCTACCGGATGGATACTTTCTCGATGACATGATATCACATAGCACTGAAAATAAAAATAAACGTATTAAAGGATGAATTGAAAAGAACCCTGTACCGTTCATTCAGTCCGTGAAAATAAATTGAAAATAAAAATAGAATACGCATAACACATACACCACGTATGAGATGAATAGATGATGGATGGATTGGACGCAGGGCATAGATCGGCAGATCACACGGCACCAGATGATTCCGGAATTGTGAGGCACTGAGGCCCCGTGAGGGGCGGCGTCGGCGTCGGCGAGACGGCGATCTCCGCGAGACCGCGGCCGAGGCGGCGTGTCGGCGTGTCCGTCGAGTCGAGGGCTCGGCCGCTCGGGGCGATGGCCGCGCGGCGCTGCGTGGAGACCGATGACGTGATTGCGTTTGCCGTTTGCGTGGAGGCCGGGTCACAGATCGCGCGACGTGAATCGTGATGCGTGGACTCAGCGGACAGCAGCTCAGCCAAAGCCCAAAGGCCAACGTGTTACGTTACGTGCAGCAATGCAGCATACATAAGCCCAAAGGCCAATGTGTTACGTGCAACAATGCAGCATACATACTTGCTTACCTACCTGGCTGGGGGCCCCATTACGTCGGGGGCCCAGGGCGGCCGCCCCCCTGCCCCCCCCTCCCAGGGCCGGCCCTGGTGGAACCTAGTATGGATGTCGATAACGATAATAATATTTGAACGCACTCGAACCTCTCGAGCGCTTCGGAGGATGACACAAGAGCAACCAAAGAACCACCGCCCCACAGTTGTGCTCCCCTCTCCTCCCTTTTTCACTGCCTTTTTTTTTCTATAGAGTAAATTGAATCATTGATCACTAAACTTGTCTTGCCTGTGCATATAAATTCATAACTAACGAAACTATTTATTTAGGTGTCTAAATTTCTAAAACCGTTACATTCAGATTCAAAGGACAGTTTTTAAGATGGTATGGTGATGTGGACTACCACGTCACCTGCCACGTACTACGCATTTATGGCCATGCATGGACAATAAACGTGTATTTCATAATTTATCGCTCGTTCCTATTACACGTCTAAGGCTCGAGGAGGCCTCCACATGAGGTATTTTCCTCTCAAGAGATTGTACTTCCATGTACCGCCATAAAGGTATTGAAGCATAAAAAATATTACAGTTTCCCCCCCTCTCCATGTATTAGAGGTACCAAAGTATAAAAATATTGTAGTCTTCCCCCTCTCTCTACAAGTGAGAGAGAAGGGTGTGATGTTTAGGTGGTGGTAATGATGGGTTACCCGTTTGGCTAGCAGAGGTAGAGAGAGGAGGGCTTTGTTTCAACTTTACCCGGCATAAGTGGTTAGATTTGATTCTTTTTAATAATGGAAAAATTCCACCCTCTATATATATGGCCATACAAATAAAATGTCCAAGATGTCTAAAAAGATCAAAAAAAAGACCGAACAGAACTCAAAAATAGTTTAGCCCATGCAAAGTATAAGATTATTCCTTCGGTCATAATTAGCGAAGAGCAACATTGCCACCTCTTTAAGAAATGACAAGCTGCTTTGATCCCTCACCCCTCACGGTAATCCTCCTTACGCATCAAAGTCCGGCAAAACTTGATTCGTACCGAAGAGATCTCTCGGAAAAAAGGTAGTACGAACAAGTAGAGAGATGTTCGAATCTTAACTCTAATGGCGAATGGATGGATTTAATTAGTACCTCCCAAAAATCTTTTACGGAAGAAAGATATATATAGTATGAACGAATGAGCGTCGACGGATGGGTATATAGATTCAACGAATTGTGACAAGTTAAATAAGATAACGAACTGTTTAAAAAATTATATACCGAGTTGTACTTCATTATCTGCCAATGGCTACTGCCCAAATTGCCGCACACTCCACTAACCACTCACTGCATCAAAGATAATTAAACGAATGGCATGCTGCAGTTGGATGATTAATTAATTAGGCCACGGCTAATTTCTGACCGATCGACTCGATCCCCCGGCCTTTCTCAGCAACTCGACGTTGCTATCAGGCTAAAGCACGATATGCTATTCAAGCTGATGTGGCACATTAGTGCGTGATAGAGTGATCTGATCAGCGAAATTTTGGCTGATGGCGACTCAAAGGCCACCACCCAAATTAAAAGACGCAAAGGGTACGTGAGGGGCCGGCCGGCATATGTAGCCTCATTTTGACCAAGGACTTGTTCTCTTATTTGACTTATTTATCTATTTGATTTATTTTTTAAATTTATTTATTTGCACTCGAGCCTAAACTTGTTAATTAATGTTCTACATGACGGTGATAAGAGCCATTTGTAAATTCATGGCTAAAATTATCACTGTTGTTTCATGCCTATAAAATCATGCTAGACATACATAGCTACTATTTTAAGGTCAAGCAACACCGATGCACTCTAGCCTAGCCACGTAATCTTTGTCGTTATGAAATTTACAATCAACGAGTTAGTGTTAGATCATCTTTATAATCAATCACTAGTTATAAGAAAGAGCACGACTTTTCCTAGCCTCTATGGAGCTTCCCGCTTCCTCTCTTTTCTAGTCTTTTGAAAAAAAAAACTTCGTGTTTTCTCGAACGAAAAGCGATTTTCTCCTTCGTCCTCAATTTCCTCTTTTCCTCAAGCCATCCACCACTCACCGTTGCCGCCGCCGACCACCACGATGGATGCACGGCCTCGGCACGAGCTCGGTGACTAGCAAGGCTCAACTTGGCGCCGTGTGGCGACCAACACAGCAGTTCGAGTCCACATGGCTAGCGCGGTGGTCTCCAACAACAGCGGCGGCGGGCAGCAGCCGGTTCAGGGGAAGGAGAAGGAGAGGCGGAAAAAAGGAGGAAACAACTGCTTTTGATTAAAAAATTCAGGTTTTTTTTAAAAGACCAAAAAGGGTTGTGTGGCTGCAAATTAACGAATCTCGGCACATGACTAATGGTTATAGATAAGCCAGGGAGTTTTATAGGAGAGAGGAAACAGTTTTTGTATAAGAAATGGACATGTTATCTACAAATGACAAATACCAACCTTCCCAAATTGTTAAAATTAACGTGGGTCATTATGTAATAAACATATGCATATTGTAATCCGAGTCACCTATAAGAGTCATTCTATAACTGATCTCTCCTCCCTCTCTCACCTTCATGTTAGCGAAACACTTAGCTAAAGTCATTAGGGCAAGTCCAATGATTTTCTAATTTAGGATGAACGTAGCACTGTAATAATAAAATAGAAGAGAAAATATTGATGAATAGAGCTTACAAGTTCATGCTAAACTAGGATAGCATTAGACATAATCTTATAGCAAGTTACAGACATAATCTTATAGCAAGTTACATTGACACAAGATACTCTTAATAATTCACGGTAACATGACTATTTTTTTTAATCCGGACACTGATTATTATATCTACGTTTTCATGGAGCCCTGCTGTCGAAATGAGATGGCTATATAAGAAGGCTTAAGGTTGATACATATCTCATCAACATAGCCTTCAGTACCTTCACTGTCCTCTTAGAACCCTACCTTGCTGCGCTGTCTCTGACCCCATCTTGTACACCGACATGCCAACCATGCCGGCCGTCGTGGCTGCCGCCGGCGGCGCCGCCGCTCCGTGCGCGAACATCGTCGAGGACCTCCACGGCTTCCTCCGCGTCCTTGCCGACGGCACCGTCCTCCGGTCGACGGCCGACCCGGTGTTCTGCCCCACCACATTCCCCGGCGATCACTCGTCGGTGGAATGGAAGGAGGCCGTCTACGACAAGGCCAAGAATCTCCACGTCCGAATGTACAAGCCATCGTCGCCGGCCGTCGCCGGGAAGCTGCCCGTGCTCGTGCACTTCCATGGCGGCGGGTTCTGCCTCGGCTCCTGCACGTGGGCCAACGTCCACGCGTTCTGCCTCCGCCTCGCCGCGGAGGCCGGTGGCGGTGCCGTGGTGCTCTCCGCCGGGTACCGCCTCGCCCCCGAGCACCGCCTCCCCGCCGCCGTCGACGACGCGGCAGGCTTCCTCCGGTGGCTGCGCGAGCAGTCTGTGGGCGGCGGCGCCGCAGCCGACGGGTGGCTCGCCTCGGCAGCCGACTTCGGCCGCGTGTTCATCACCGGCGACTCCGCCGGAGGCACCATCGCGCACCACCTCGCCGTGCGCGCCGGGTCGGCGCCGCCAGCCCTCCCCGACCTCCACCCCCTCGCCATCAGAGGCTACGTCATGCTAATGCCGTTCTTCGGCGGCGCCCGGCGAACCTCGTCGGAGGCGGAGTGCCCGGCGGAGGTGTTCCTCAACCTGGAGCTCTTCGACCGCTTCTGGCGGCTATCGCTGCCGGCCGGCGCCACCAGGGACCACCCCATGGCGAACCCGTTCGGGCCGGAGAGCCCCACCCTCGCCGCCGTCGCCTTCCAGCCCGTCCTCGTCGTCGCCGGCGGCCTCGACATGCTGCGCGACCGCGCCGTCGACTACGCTGGCCGGCTGGCGGCCATGGACAAGCCGGTGGAGCTCGCCGAGTTCGCCGGCCAGCCGCACGGGTTCTTCACGCTGGACCCGGGCTCCGCCGCCACCGGCGAGCTCATCGCCGTCGTGAGCCGCTTCCTGGCGGCGTACTCCGGCGCGAGCTAGGGTCGTGGTGTGTTTTGTGCAGTGGATCCCATGATGTACGTGTCAGCTTGCGAGGAGAACGGATTGGGCCCTTCCCGTGACCACGGGCCGGCCAACCTTTAATTAATTTTGCTTAAGCTGCTCCTTTTCCTTCTTAGCTTTTCTTGTTTCAGCTTCTTATCTTGGCTTATCTAAAACCCTGTTTTTCTCATTTTATCTGACATTTCTAGTAAATATATACAACTAAGTTAGTGGCTTTAATTAATACAGGACGCGGGGGCGGTCCGATGCCCATCGGACGCGCCCCCATCCAACGCTCGCCGCTGGCTGTTGGATGGAGATCCAACGGCCAACGTTAGATCTAAGGTAAAAACATGTTATTTTTGTTTCATGGCGTAAAAGAATTCAATAAAAATCAGAAATATTCTCTAATCAATGTCAAGTCTCACATATACCATCCTTGTGTTTCTAAATCACTGAGATTTGACTATGCATCCTAGGGCATGCATAATGACATGTTCATTTCACCATGTC